>VZTM01031129.1:228156-269525 GCA_013400555.1 Jacana jacana | reverse complement strand
GGGTGGGGGTGAGGAAGGAGAGGGGGGGGTGCTGCTGCTGCCCTTCTTATTATTCCCATTGATGTCGCTTCACAAAGTGTTTCATAACTTCCTGCAGAAACAAAAGCCTAATGCCTCTGCCTGAATTTAAAGTGGCAGCTTCAAAGCTGGTGAGGAGCAGAGGAGCTCGCCCAGCAAGGCAGCCGGTTTTTGTGATCCAGCCCCGCTGCTCCCGAAGCCTCCAGGGCAGGGGGTGGATGGGGACACACACACACACACACACGAGACACACACACTCGCTCAAAACTGGTGAGGATGTTCAAAACTGGGAAAGAAAAGGATCAGGAGGAAAACAACGACGAGGACAACAACACAACAACAACAGAAGCTGGGAAATATTAGTGCTTTCCGACAGGTTTGAAAACAAACATAAGAAAGGGGGAAAAAAAAGACAAAAAGCAAGGAAAGAAGTATCTCCTTAAAATGAAGCACTTAAAGGTGCTCCTTTGGGGCTGAAGAAAATCTCTGTGACATCTAGTGTTCTGAGAAAAGCTGGAACTTAGTGACAGAATAGTGCATTCTAATTTCCCCCTGACACAAGCAAACTAACAGAAGTACCCAGTTCCTCCTGTTTGCTCCCTCTGCTCTGTCCTCGTCAGGTCTTGCCCTGGCCCTGGGGGCCAGGGACACAACAGAGCATCCCCCCACACTGAGGGGGGCACATTTGGGAGGTGGAAAACACAATAGGCAGAGGGATGGTGAAGCAGCAGCGTTAGACTGGTTCCCATTACAGTGGGGACACTGAGCTGTGGTCACCAGAGAGCTGGAGGAGCTCTCTGGAGAAGCCTTTAGGCACAGCTCCAGACAAATAAATATTGGATATAATGCTCTGCAAATTAAAAGGTGGTTTGGAAGTGTAAGGCAAGAGTTAGTACCCACTTATGGTGTCAGAGAAGATGCTTTTAGCAAAGTGTTGGTGACTTGGGTGTGTTTCTCCCGTTAACAATCACGAGGAGCTGTGCTGAGTCCACCTCCATGCCATGGTACCCTGGGATGGGAGAGGATGGGCCAGATCACCTCTGGTGCCCCATGGAAACCTCATGAATAAACCAGCAAAGCAAGAGACACAGCTGTCAGGGACAAAAGCTGCACCTGGAGCCACTGGAGAAAAAGCACTGGGTATCGGTGGCTGCCACCAGCACCCTCTTTGGTTACCCCATGCAGAGTTTGTCCCCTGCCTTCTCCAGGAGTCAGGAGAACTCAGGCTTCTTTGGAGGTTTATCCTGTAGCAGACATTCCCCACCACACGGAGACAGAACAAGAAGAGGTGATGCCCATCCCTCTGCCTTCAGGTCCAGGAGCTGGATAACTTCACAGGGCATTGCCCTGTCCTCCCTTGGAGGCCACACAAGGCAGCTGTGGCTCCATTTGCTTCCAAGCTTCTGGCCCTGTGCAATTAGTGATGCTATGCCTTGATTTAATTTTTGGTCTACTTTGCCTCCAACAAAGCAGCAAATTGCTTTCCTGTAGTTGTTTTACTTTTATTTATTGGGTAATTTGCATCACGAAGACAAGTTGGCCTATCAATAACAGCAGACCAATTAAGGTCACCTGTCCCCTCCTCTCTTTCTGAGGGTCTCATCTCTCACTTGCACGTCTTCATCTCGAACAAGCCCTGTGATTGATTGGCTCAGGGGAGGGCTGCCCCCAGCTCTCCATCTCCCACCGAGCCCATTCACACGCACCTTCCCAAAGCTTGGGTTGAAGCTGCTGCCTTGATTTCACCAGGTGATATTCTTTCAGAAGACAGGGATTGTTTGTAGCACTTGCAGTGAAAGTTATTTTGCGAAGAAAAAGGGTCCCTGAGAAGAGAACCAAAGCAGAAAGGAAAACACCCAGCCAACACGTTAATATTTCATTGCGAAATGTACTCGCGCTAAATTCATTACTGAGTACAGGTTGCTCTACACTGAAAGAATTAAGCCTGGCTTAGGCAAAACCCCCCACGTTTTCTCCTCCCCTCCTCCTGCTGGAGCAGCTGGGGTGCACTGGGAGGAGCTGGGATGCACCAGGAGCCACTGGTTGGAGAAGCTGCACTGGTGAGGTGGCCATGGAGCCTGGAGAGCAGGGCCAGCAGAGGAATGGAGCTGGGCACGGGGCCTCTCTGATGCTGATTTTTTGGGCAGCCTAAAACTGTAGGAGGTGTTGGGGGGGAGGTGTCAGAAAACCTCCTCAGCCACTGCTGAGATGCCAGATAAATGCTGTGTGGTTCTGGAGGTGGCAAGGAAGGGGACAGGCAGGAGGTACCCCAGTCTGCATGCGGATGCTGAGCAGCAAGGTCTTCTTCGGGCTGCAGGCAGCAGAGGCTTGTGCTTCTCTGAGAGCCCAGACTATCTGGGGAAGGCACCTCCCACCCAAGAAGTTACCTCAGGCAGGACTGGGCACCTGGATGGGCTTTTGAGCAGTTTTGGTGCATGGAGCTGCAATCCTCATCTTCCCTGGGACAGCGCATACTTACACTCTCCTTTATTCCACCTCAGTAAACATCAGAAGATATCCACAGGAAACTCGTACTTTAAAGTGAAAACATTTCCTAAATACCTCTCGGGGAAGCGTTTCCTCTTCTCTGAGTAAGAATTTGACCCTGTAAATGGGAGAAATGGGAACAATGCTCACAGTCCTCCTTGGGCAGAGGTGTCCAGATCGAACTCCCCCTGTGAGATCTGAGTATCTGTATCAGCATGCAATAAATCTTGACATTCTCAACACTGCAAACAGGCAGCATGGAAGGAACCAAGCCATCTGCTGCTGCTGCTTCAGAGACACCTCAAACATACCTAATGGCTTTAGAGCCTAATGGCTCTAAGTCAGCTCCATCCACCAGCAAATCCCAAGCTCCTGCTTCCACTTGTTAGCAGAGGATGCCCATCACCGACATGGACCTTCTGGGGTTCTCTCCCATCACCAGCGCTGCATCAAAGCCCAGCAGCTGATGGCTGCTTGATTAACTGGAAGCCATCCAAGGAAATCTCTATATACCCCTTAGTAAAGTGTAAGGAGAGGACCCAGAGTGATCCTGGAGGATGCTCCCCATGCCATGCTAGCCAAAATAATTGGTCCCCATTTTTCCATCCCAAAGGTCCAAGGAAATGCCCAGAGAACTCATGATTTTCAAAACCTTTCTCTCTTCTGGTGCCTGTGGCTGCTGCTGGGCTCACATCCCCAACGAGCTTTCCCCTCCCTCCTCCCATGTCTTTTTTATGTCACCACTATGACAGCACCCTGAATTCCCAACACTAGATACACTCGTTTTACACCTTTTTACACCATTTACCTGGATTTACGGCCAGTGAGCGGTGGGCTGCAGGGGGGCACCCACTCTCCCCAGCACTGGAGGGACCCTTTCACAGGGGGAGGTTTGCAGCCCCGAGTGTAGCGGGTTGCTCTGTCTCTCTGCACTCTCATGGGCCATTATTTTCATTCCCCAGTCAAAGGATAATTTCACTCCAGTGCCCAAGACCCTCCACAGGGAGGGTGTGAGCTCTGTGTGATCCCCAGGGGTAGATACACCCACCCTTCCCTCTGATATTGGAGACAGTGGTCTCAACGCCCCAGACAATGCAGCCTGCCCTTCTGGAGTTATTTGTTTGCACATGTTCACAGGGAAACAGTTTTAAATATGGTAATAATGAGCAGCCAATCAGTTACCATAGTGTGGGGGGATAGAGCCCTGGCAGTCAATCTGCAATTGCAAATCTGCATATTTATGCAGTTTCATTAATTATGTATTATGCAGCATTAATCCCAATAATATGTGTACGCTTGTTCAGTAGAACAGAGAGAAAAGACTAGCCTAGCAGAAGAATTAATCAGAGAGCCATTCACAGATCCCACATCGCTTGAGGTTGCAATTACAAGTATTTTTTACTTAAAAGGTTTTGCATTAAAAAAAAAAATTAATTTTGTGAGATTTTGAGGTCCCCACGTAGCCACAAAAATTTAAGTTGAGCTATGAAAAATGGCTCCTCCATGTCTTCTGGTAGGAATCACAGCTGAGCATAGGAGGGGCTTTTAAGAGGGATTCCTGTCAAACACTCTGTTAATTATCTCGGCTGTAAGGAGAAACTACATTTCCTGGGGCAGGGACTGGGGATTTTCATATCGTGTTTGGAGAGTGGTGACTGAGTCCGCTGCTGGGTGCCACAGGGTTGTAAATAATCAATACAATTCCTTTGGAAGGAGCAAATGAGATAAGTTTGCTAATTGTGCCACTTTTGGTCCAAGAGGGAAGGCGATGCCAAGCCCAGGGCTGCTGCTACCGTGTCTTACGGAAATCCCACCCTGGCCAAAGCCAGCTCTGTCCCGTCTCCAGGGGCATAAGAGGATTTGCTCTCATTGCTTTTACAAGTAGAATAAAAAATAAGAAATTCAGGCCAAAAAAATAAAATAAAATCAGGCAGCATTCAGGAAAGGGAAAAAAAAAGGGACAAACTTGAAGAAAAAAGGGATAAACACATGTCTTGGGTAGGAAGGGGGAGATAGATTGGGGCTGGGTTGGGGGAGACTGGGCCTGCCCAGGCAGGGCACCCACACCCTTCTCTCTCCCAGGTATGAATTGTGGCCGTTTCTCTTGGTTCACCAGTCTCCTTACCCTGAATCTGGTGAAACTGAGCCTGTTTTCCGTGGGCAGACACAGAAACCGGCACAAAACGAACGTTCCCTCCTCGGCCCTTGCTCCTGGCGCAGAGGCCACGTCGCTGGTGGCGTGGTGGCCCTCGGCAGCCACGGGTGACAGTCCTGCACGGGGGCTGCCGGCCCTTACGGTGCTAAAGAGACCCAATGATGTTTACCTTGGTAATAGCAACCGAGGTATAAGGTGTGGGCAACGTGTATGACTGATGTAATAAAAAAACACAGTCGGGGCGTTTAGATAGGAAAAAATGCAGAGAGGTAATTCCTCACCCACTGTCGTAATTTGTGACACTGGCTTCAATTTGTTTTCATTAGTGGTTTGCTAATGCATTTATTAGCCATTACATACATACAGCGAAATGATGAGGTTTCCATATCTATATATGCAAATAAAATATGTCTGGCACATATATTGATGGACCGGGTAAATACCGGGCTAGTTCTCATTACCCCCAGGAGGGTTTTATGGATTATTTTTTTGGACTGTAATAGAAAGACCACCCACTTTTTCTAGTGTATTTATTTCCTATATGGGGATAGCTGGTAGATTGCAAGAACACAGGACCCTTTAAAATAGGCAGAAATATACCGAGAGCTTCAGGCTCTGACAAACTCTTTAGAAAATAGGGTGATTTGGGTCCAGCTGTGTAAATGTTTTCAGTTTCACTGCTGAGGCCCTGAGTTTGATTTTGTGCCAAGACAAGCCTTGCTCGAGTTGTTTTTGGCAAAGCCTCCTGGCTGAGGAATGTCAGCATCACTTTCAAAATATGATGGTTTGTAATTTGGACCACAGAATGAAAACTGAGCTTCTGGTACATTTTGCCATCATCTAATTACCAGGTCCCCAATTACAGTCAAGGAACAGTCTCCCTAGCCTGGCGCACGGGAAGGTTGTTCCCCTTGTAAGTGATTCCTACGTATACGTTTCCCTTAACGCCTTCCTGAAGCGCTAACGGGTTTTTAAACGAGCCAGCGCTGGTTTGTGTGGGTGCAGGGTCCCCCCTTCCCTGGCAGCGTGGGGTGCAGACGGAGCCACTGCCGTGCTCCCACCGCTGCTCCCATCCTCCTGGCTCCATCCGTGCCCGTCACTGAATAAAGGCACACCAGCAGCCGTGGGGTTTTGGTGATGTGGCCGTGACACCCCAGCTCCCCCTTGGCAGCAAAGGGGATTAGGGCAACAAGGATGATTAAGGGATTGGAGCACCTCCCTGATGAGGAAAGGCTCAAAGAGCTGAGGCTTATTAGCCTGGAGAAGAGATGCCTGTGGGGAGACCTTCTTCATGCTCACAAGTACCTAAAGGGTGGGTTGAAGGAGGATGGAGCTGGACTCTTTTCAGTGGTTTCCAGCAGTAGGACGAGGGGCAATGAGTACAAGCTGGAACATAAGAGATTCCATTCAAAGATGAGGAAAAACTTGTTTGGGGTGAGGGTGGCAGAGCCCTGGCAGAGGCTGCCCAGGGAGGTTGTGGAGTCCCCTTCTCTGGAGACCTTCAAGCCCCACCTGGATGCCGTCCTGAGTGATGTGCTCTGGGAGTTGGACTGGATGAGCTCCAGAGTTCCCTTCCAACTCTGATAATTCCCTGAATCTGTGATTCCCTTATTCCCTCCCTGGCCCTGTGTCTCCCCGCATCCCGCCCAGTCGCTTGGGGCGCAGGGATGCTTGGGGTGATGTGGGAAGCAGTTGAGGGTGCTGCGAAGTCTCACCATCTCCTCACCAGATCCCAATTAAACTTTGGATTTCCATGGGCTGCAGGAGCCAAGCCAGAGCCAACCACGGCAGTTCCCACGGTGGCTTCGGAGGCGGCGGCTGATTTGGAATCGGAGCACAGAGGACTTCCCACAAAGGCCTCCCGTACCTACAGCGAGTGGGGAGTTAGTTGATGGATATGCTAATTTCATTATTCATGTACATAATTACAATCTAGGGGTTGGGAAGCTTTTTAGGTAATGACAAGCTGAGAGGAAGAATTTACCTAACTTTTGTAATATACTTGTAATATTTTTTTTAACTCTTAAATAAGAATGCTCCTCCGGGCTTCCTTGCAGAGCGGCGGTGGCGCTTGGGGATGGCTCAGCAGGCAGGATGCGGGCTGTGCACAAATTTTGGGGCTGGGCAGTGGGAGGAAACAGTTTTTTGCCACCCCCTTGCACATGTTAGACCTGTTATCAACCACTGAGAGGTAGCCAGGAGGTGAGGTGGGAGGTGAGAGTGCCGCTCCTGCACCTCTGCACGCTGATGGTGGAAAGCTTCCTTCCTATTTTCAGTTCAAATAATCAAATATATACTGAGTATAACGGACAGCTCGTAGCAGTCTGTTCCCCACACCCTTTGGTTTTGTAAAAGAAACTCAAAAAGGCTAGGGGTGTCCATGGGGCTCAGTCTGGTGACCTCCAGCTTCCTCTTCCCTCTGACAAGCAGTTCACAGGCAGCTTGCGTTGGCCAAGAGTTTGGATAGGTGCCTTTAATTTTGTGTTCCTCTGCATTTAAGGTCACTGGCAGCAGGATCTGCTCAATGCCTTTGAAAATCAAGACTGATAGTACCTCAGAGGTCAGATGCTGTAAAATGAAAGTGCCCAGAACTAAGAGCCATTTTTGGTTATCTGCCCCATAACCTCTCCATGGTTCTGCGTCCTTCTCCGCAGAGCGGAGTGAATAATATTAACCTCTCTTGCTAGAGGGCGGAATGGCTCAGTCACCGCTTGCAGAGTGCTTTGGAGATGGAGCACTGGTGCTGAGGATGATTTCTGTTGTTAAGCCACGTGCTCGGGGCAGAGCTGCTGGTACCTGCAGCTCCCACCTCCTGCGAGCGCTGCGGCCCCCGCGTCCGCTCCCCTCTCCCTGCCTCCATCCGAGGGATCCCACCCGGCCTTTCTTCTCAGGGAAGTTTTTCTGGTGCGTCGCTCCCGATCTTGTTCAAACGTGCTCTGGGCACAGCTTTTCTGCCCCTTCTCCCCTGTTGCACCCACCTCCTTTTGCTCTTCTGGAGAGATCCTTCAGCAGATCTCTTTGCAGGGACCTCGCCTGCCCTGTCCTCCTTTTTCCCCCAAGGATGATTTTGAACATCTGACCCTGCAGAGGGGTGAAAAGCAGGCTCAGCGCTCCCTCCAATACAGGGAGGTAGGAGAAAAAATTGCTGCCTGATAGATAACACACCCAGGAATGAGAGCTACCCTTTGCTTGCCCTGAGTAATCACCAAAGACAAATTTGGGTGCATTATCATTAGAAATGCCTCCTGCTAATGCAGCTTAAGTGCTAATTCTTGTAGCTATTCCATTGTAACAGCAAGAGGTTTATCTTTAATTGGGTTTCATGCTCTAAATGCTTTGATGACAAAGGTTTGAACAGGTGAGGCATGCCTTATAAGAGCTGAATAAATATCTGTGTAGCACCGAGTATAATTACCCACTGCCCCTTCTAGCCATTATGAAAGAGGAATTGAGGAATAGTTTGGGTTGACAGAGCGATGCCTCTGATTTGCAAAAGATAGTAGAAAACAGCAAGCAACGACTGGATTTTGACTTTTACCCATAGCAATACTGGTTAGCTCTTGGGTTGATGGGCTGAATCAGTTTTATCAAGAAATCTCAGGCTTTGGGGGTGACCTGGGTGGTGGCACCACCCAGTTTGCTGCCACCTCATCTCAGGAGTCCCGTGCTGGGCTCCCAGTCCCACCAACCATGTGGGAATGGCTGCCTGCACTGGCTGAGCTCCTTAGACCTCTCTGGATATCCAAAAGTGTCAGTAATGTATTGCTCCTCATTGCTAACACACTTTTAAAATGTTAATAGCGAGTAAATTACTTTTCTTTTTATACTTCTTAAAATAAGATTTCTTGCTACAGGATGATGGTCTCTCTGGCTGTCGTTACTATCTCTCTCCTTTATTACAGCCTATATTAGATGGACTGTAGAGATCTCATACAGATTTTATGGGGCCTATTTTATTTATAAGAATTTTCCTAGTGTCAGATGGATCTGACACTTCTGGAGTCCCCTTTCCCATTCCCACACAGAAAGACAGCAGAAAATTTAAAGCACCTGGGTACAGCCCGACCTCCACGTGGGGCTCGTCTCCTCGCAGCCAGGTGGGGACTGAGCATCTTTCAGAGGGTGAACATCTTTCCAGGGCTGGGCATCCCTTGGGGACTGAGAATCTCTCAGGGCCAGGAGCCCATGCAGCATGGAGCTGGCCCTGGGATCATTAAGGTTTGATACCAGCAGCCCATGCCCTTAAGCCTATGGCTCTTAGAAGTTGCTTTTCCCCATATGGTTTAAGTCCCAGCCATGTACCTGAGGAGAGGGCAATCACGCTGCCATCCTTCTACTTCCTGGCCAGCTGTAATGTAGCTGCAGATCTGGGTATTTTTGGCTGGTTTAGGAGTTATGAAATAACAACTCCAGAGATGAAATTGTAGGACATTGATTTTACCCAAAGCAAAATATCTTGCATCAAAATCACATTAACTGAGGAGCGTTCAAACATCTTGTGTGGGATGACCCAGCCTGAGAAACATGAGACGGTGACACTGCCCATGTCCTGAGGAGGTACTGGTTTTCCTTCCCTGGTAGCTTTAATTAGTGGTCTCCTGGGCTGTCAGCTGAGGAGGGTGTTCTGGGTCCGGGCAGGATAAATTTATGGAGGGAAGAGCATGCTGCATTCCCAAAATGGGATTTGCATACCGCATTGAGGAAAACAAGAGAAGCAAAGTACAGATATAAATCACTCGGACCAGAAGGATGTACTTTGCTCCTACCCCAGGCAGGAGATTTTTCTAAGTAAATACAGAAGAAAAGCCAAGAGCCCCGTGAAGCCTTGTTTGGGTTTTGCTCGTGCCACTCTGCCATGGGGTTACGGTGACGGAGAGCACTTCAAATCTCTTCTTGGGTCTGGGTGTTGACTCATTTTTTCCTTCTTGCCATGTAGCCTTCTAAGGTGGAGGTGGTGGTGACTCTGTCCCTCTGCCTAGGAAAGATCCGGGACCTGGGCCATGGGGAAGGCACACTCCTCCTGTGCCGTCCCACAGAGGTGTTGGATCTGGGTGCTGGAGGTGCCACCTCCCCAGGGAGAGGTGGCAGATCAATGGTTGCTTTCTGAGCTCTCAGCGTTTCCACTGCTGTTGGCTGTTTTGTCTCTCCTTCGCTAGCACATCTTCCCCCAAACACTGTCTGGTTTCTGGCTACAGCATTTCAGAGCAAGTGAGGACACCAACTCAGGAGATGTTACAGTGAGATAGCAGATGAGACTGAAATCAGAGTGTTTGCAACCAGTAGAGAATATTTAGGAGAATCCAGGCCAGCAGAGCCTTTAATTCAGGCTGAGATTTCCTCTGCTTGAGGTTATTGGATGTGCCTGAGCTCTCGGCAGAAAGCAGCTCATTCATCCTTTAAAATCCCCTTCCCCTCCTCCCTTCTCCTTCCCTCTGTTTCGGGCATAGGTGGGAAGCGAAGGGAGACGTGCGTGCGTTGCACCTGGGCCAGTTAATGTGCTCGGGCTACGGAATTACACCCGGCGTCGCGCAGCGCTGGGGAGAAGCTGCTTGTGGCAGGTGATGGTTTAGGCAGGGAGGGAGCAATGCCTCCCTGGAACAGCACCCCTCCCCGGGGATTAGCCTCTGAACGTGCTCCAATCCATCAGGGCCATGAAAGTGCCCTTGCTCGGTAACCGAGAGGCAAATATGTGAGAAATAGGATTGCTTCTATAAATAGCAGTGGGGCTCATGAGAACATTGTTTATCACTGGGGTGGGTGGTGTGAAGGCTGCCCTTCGCTTTCCAGCCATGGAGAAATAATGCTATCCCGCTCCCGGCCCATTTATAGCCAACGGAAAAGATAAATGCGTTTGGTGGGAATTTCGAATTCCATAAAGACTTATTCATTGTTTTTCGTCCTCCCTCGCTTTCCTAGCGAGGACTGCGAACCACCCATCAATCATACCCCATCAGCTTCTTCATGTCTCGCATCCAAATGCTTGCAAAAATGCCCACCGCCCCAAAGCTTATCGTATTCGGCTCCTTCCAACGGGAAGCGTGTATCACTGCTCCCAGGCTCCTCTTTCTGGGAGAAAAATAGCGGTTCCTTGTGCTATTTCTGGGTGACTCTGTAGGCACCTCCCATGGATGCACTGTTATGTTTTCTGCTAAAGCACATTAACATCTCCAGAGAACTCTAGTTGTCAGCTAAAGCCCCAAACAGTTACGTGCAGGCTGAATTTTAAGCACCAGAGTCAACAGCGTTAATCATGCGCTTAAAATGAAGCACTTTTCTAAGTCTGCAGGATCAAGGTCTTAAACTGTAAGATCCTTGGAGCAGGGTCTTTCATTGTGTGTGTAGAGATTAGCATTCAAATAAAAAAAACATTACTAAGGACTGCCCAAACAGTCAGGATAATACCCTGGTCTTTGAGGGAAGGCGGTCAATGGGTATTAGAGGGGGAGGTAGCAGGGGCAGGAAGGATTCTACGCCTGTCAGGGGCTTCTCCACGTTTCTCTCCCATTTATTGCTATTCCCGGTGCTTTCCCGGCCCCTCCGCCTCTTGTATCGGTTCCTCGACGCTCGCTCTACGGTAGATGAATTAAGTTATCCTTTCCAGTAAGTGCATTTCTCAGTCACATTGTTCGCCAAAGGAGCTGTGAAATCCTAGCAGCATTTCCTCTTGTGCATAATGTCACATTTTCCCAAGCTCTTCTCCCTCTTGCCTCCCCTTCCATCAGTCTTGTGTGCAGAGCCGAGTATGCCCACGAGCGAAGGCACAAAATATGCATGATATGCTCCATCATGTAGGACCGAATCATTTGCTCCTTCTATAAATCTATAGCCAAATCGCTTTGTTTCCACATAAGAATCTCACGCTGTGTAAAACTAAAGGAGGGAATAATCGCGTGTCTGGCGAGATGTTTATCTCAATCATTTGCAGCCCCACCAGCTCCTTGGCTTTTAATGAGGGGAGGAAAAATTTGTCCTCCCCACCCGTAGCAAGGGGTTTTGCAGAAGGGAATGCAAATGTGTTCCCCTCCCTCAGTTTGCCGTTTTGCTGTAAAACAGCAAACTTAATAAATCCTGCACAATTGGGCACAAGTCTTGTTTCCTTAAAAGCGATGTTCTCTATAATTGTCTATGACACAACACGCTACATATTAGTTATTTTTCCCTTAGTAGATCATCAGAGCACAGTGAAGCATTGCAGCTGAGGTAATTGAATGTCTTCTTTAAAACAATATGCTGCAAAAAGTCTCCTGACAAGTTCCAGTGTCTTATTTTAAACAAATAATACCACGGATTTGGGGCGGGGTGGGGGTTATCCCTGGAAGAGAGGGGGCCTTTTAGGCTGGGGACTAATGGGGACTTGAGACTGGAGAGTGCTGGTGGACACGCTCAGGCTGACGGTCTCCAAAAGCCTGGTGGAGATGAGGAAAGCTTTAATCCATGCTAAAGCCACGGACCTTGATTTTAACTTTGCTGCTTTAATATACGTTCAATTTTACGCAGCCCTGACTGTGCTGGGCCCTTCAAGGCCACCAGGGGCCAAATCCTGGTCCTTGGGAGACACCTCGCCTGGTTCATCTCTCCCTGCTCCAGCAGCGCTTGGGCTGAGGATGGATTCTGGGGGGTGACGAGCATCCCTGTGCCCCCCCTGGGGCTGTAGGAATGGTGGATGGGGAGAGAAATGAACACAGAGCTTTCCCCAAGCATCTGGGCGCCCGCCCCCACACCTATTTATGCATTTGCATGTTAGTACAAATGTAGTTTTATGTTCTTGAAAGGCTATATTCTCTCTGCAAGGTGTGACATTTTCTGGAAGGAATTTCAAAGGGCTTTGTGCAAGGTGTTAAATAAGCTCTTAAATAAAATTGAAACAGAGAGTGCTGAAGTAAAGCGAACATTTAAAAATGCATGTGTACATTTAATTAGTCCAGGAACAGCGATAATATGAACCTCTAAGACACATTTATTAAAACTAATGCAAGACAAAAATATATCTTAAAATTTTGATGCGATAAAAAGGCTGTTAATACATAAAAAAGTTTCCCTCTAGGGTTGTCTTTTTTTTTTTTTCTTTTAAGAACGTCACAAATTCTGTGAAAGAATAATTCTTTTTCTCTTTTTCTTTTCCTGTTTGCTTCAGTCCCTTGCATTGCTGTTTTGCTGCTGAGAAGAAAGGAAGAGGTAAAATCCTTGACAGTCTTCCTGGGTTTCAAGATTTTGGTCTGAGCTGGCTATGAAAAATTAATCATGTCATGAAAAAAATGTAAACTGAAAAAAAACCAACCCATAATCGTCAAATCTGCCTAATGGTTCTCCACCCACCAAAGAGACAACCCCAGCACGAGGAACCCAAACCCAGCTCCTTCCCAGCCTCTCTGGGAGCTGAAGAGCCCATCCTGCCCATTCCCTGGGAATGAATTCCACTGAAAATGCTGCCGCGACCACCCGTCCCACGAGGAAATTCCGCCGCAACGTGAGCGCTGTTGCAGGGACCCGGCACAGGGAAGAGAACACATTCTCCTCTTTTCCTAAACGGGGAGTCAGCCCTCATGTAGCCTCACTCTTCTGGTTCTTTTAATTGCTTTCTGCTCTTGCAGCTGGGTCTGAGCCCCCAAACTGGGAGTAAGTTCTGTGTAAACTGGTGGTGAGTTATCCCCCTGACAAATTTATGCCCCGTCCCTCTCCGGTTTGTGCTGGCCACGCTTTGGGGAAAAACAAGGTGTATTGGGACTGGTCTTGTGTGAAATGCAAGGTGTGTGGCAGTGAGTCTCATGTCCTAAGGGTCACTTGGCATCTCTGAGAGCCTCCAGGCTCTACCTGGTGTCAGGGGTTGCCCAAGGGCCTGAGGAACAACCAACAACCGGTCCTGCAGCAAACATCTCTCCATGCCAAGGGTCCAGGGCTCGAGGCCATCCTGACCACAAAAGTTGGCCAGTGTTTTACAGCTGGTAGCCAACCAGGAGCTGTGTTGAGGGCTTAGAGGGGAGGGGAAGCTCAGGAGCCTTGGTTGGATCCAGCCCCAGGTGGGCACGCTGGGATGATGCCCACACCTTTGAGCTGCACAAGATCCTTTGGGTGCCTGATTTGCTTTACCTCCATGATTATTTTTATTTACTGTTTGCTAATCCTGCTAATGGAATAGGAAAAGAAAAGACTAATTCACTTTAACTCCAATGACTTGTTAATAATTGATGTATTGACAGGAGCAAGCTGCCTGATGACCTTAAACAACCACCCAAATCCTGTGTCGAACTGTTTGACCTTTTAAGCCAGTTCAGATACTTCTTGCAGAAGAAACCAGTGTCCGCTTTGATTTAGTGCAGGAAAAATCCCCCTTAACCTTCAGGTGTCGGTGAGGATGTGTTTAATTTACAGTAAAGCCCAGTCATGATCAGGAGGAGAATGAAAAAGTCCTTCTGTGGTGGAAAGTTATTACCACTCCCTCCACGGTGATGATCTCTCCAGCTCAACAAGCCAATACCTCTTTAATTATTGAAAAGAAGCCTTCAACTAGAGGATGTGGAGCTACAGGGCTACAGGAATGGCTCGTCCTTTGCAAAACACCGGCGTGGGGGGCTGAGAAGGGTGGGCTGTGTTCATCGCTCTACTCCAGGCTTCTGAGGAACATCTCCTGTATGCAGGGGCCATTGCATTCTCATGTATGTCCTGGCCAGGAGATGGTAATCTAGCTTTGGCCCTTATGAGGGACAGAAGGATGGTTGATAATGCAGAATGGAGGGCATCCTGCCATTGCTCACCTGTGTGCAAGTGGAGGAACACTTCAGGATCCATCTGCACATCCCAGGATGTCCATCAGTCTTGCTTGGACGTGGGAGCAGCAGGCTCAGTCCTTAAGCTGGGATGTCCTCAGGGTGCCCCTGGGCACCTTGTCCCGACCTGCACAGATCTGGAGGTGCCCTCACCTCACACACCTGTAGGTGTTCTGCACCCACGGTACCTGTGCACAGCTCTGCTTTGCCCAAGACTTGCCTTGTCCCCAACTTTCATCACCACATTATTGTAGCTACCGGCAAATCTGTGAGTGTCCACAAAAGGTGGGTGCCCTGGGGGAACCCCCCAGCCACTGCCAGCCGTGGGCTGCAGTGGGGCACGGCCTTCTGTCACCACCAGGAAACCGCTGCAAATAATTAGATACCCTTTAAATTATCACTGAGGGCAAAAGCTTAATCCTGCAGGATGGAGCTGGGGGTGCCCTGGGGGACAGAAGCTGCACAGGGTGTGTACAACACCCCCTTCCTCCCCGTCCCCCCGTCCTCCCCCCATCCCCTCACTGGGTGCCTGGTTGCAGAGTGATGGGGAGAAAGACGTCCCTAAATGCATGTCTGACACTAGGGGCACGATCCTCCTTGGCTTGAGCGGCTCCGAGCCATGCGGTGCTTTTTACACCACGATGCTCTCTCTAAGCGCTACCGGAGGAGCCCGGGTGTCCGGCTGCCGCCTCGGCGGAGGTGACCCTGCTGCGGCCGAGGTCCTTGCTGTGTTTTCTGGGTTATGCCGGCAGAGAAAGGCAGGCTGTGTAAAGGCTGCTCAGCAATTATCGGCAGGAAAATTTGAGACTTCACCAGGCTGCTTAATTAAGCCCCCATGTGGCCTCTTGGAGATTCATCACACGGCACTGAAAATTGTTTCCCCCATCCTCACTCCCCTCGGAAGGGCAGGCAGCACCGGGAGAGCCTTTGTTTAGGATTTTGGGACCCTCGGTGTCTCAGCAGGAGCCGGGAACTGCAGAGAGAGATGCCCCGGCGTTTGGGACCACCGTGCCCTAGGGTGGTGGGGGGTGTGTGGCAGAGCAGCCCAGTCCAGCAGGAGGGATGCGGATTTGGTCTGATGGGAAAGGTTGGCCCAGCCCCTGGAGAAACAACCATCATCTCTCCTTTTCCCTGCTCCCCCCCCGCCTCCTCCCCCGGGATGACGCCGNCTGGGAGATCTGACATCCTTTTGGTGGGGGCAGAAGAGGAGGAGGGAGGGAGAAAAACCCCAGATTGGTTATCACCCTGTGCAGCTCCTGCCTTCCCCCCACCCCCGGCCAGGATTGTCTGTGCCCCCCCCCAAACCATGCTGCTGCCCGTGGGGTCTCCCCACGCCATCCCCTGCCCTGGGCAGGGAGGGGGGTAGCTTGACAGCGGGGGAGGCTGGAGGAGCTGCTTTGTAGAACTGAAGAAAACTCCTCCACCACCGAGCCTGCGAGCTCATTTACATACTCCTAGTTTAATTCTCCTAGGGTATGCAAATGTATGCAAACAGCAATCCAGAGAGAGTCAGAAATAGCACAGAACATTAAAATCACCCTACTTGAATATTGTTTTATGCAAACGATGTACGCACGCAGTGTGTAGCTGATTTAAATAGAAGCAATGTCAGCATGGCAGTTATTTACCCTTCCAATGATCTTAGCAATTTTTTTTATTAAACTTATATAAAATATATTGAACAGGCACCCAGAACGTAGAGAGTATTTTAATGTTAGCCTTAACTAACACTAAGGAAGGGGCAAACTTTTCCAGCTGTCGGTGCACAAAGGGCAGTTAGGCCTTATTTTTCAGCATTTCCCATCTGCATGAATGATAGGCCATCCTCAAACCCCGCTGCTGCTGCTATCGATTATCCCCACGCCATTTCTGCCACCTCAGAGGGACACCAGACCCCGGTGCCGTGCAGATTTGTGTGGGTTTGATGTCCCCGTTGGGGGTGTGCGTGGTGGGGGACACGACCCCTGGGTGAGCAGGGAGGTGGGGGCTGCTCCTGCCGCCGGCCCTGACCCCGGCACGAGGCTGAGGGTGGTGGGATCCTGCTCCACGGTTACCAGTTGCATAAAACCCTCCCATCCCATCTGCAGAAGCTGGGACTGGGGAGTAGCAGTCCCCAGTTTTGCCACAGGAGGAGCGAAGTGAAACCTCCCTGGGGATGAGGTGTGGGGGGGCATCCGCCGAGATTACGGCATCCCCCGAAAATGCACTCGCTCGCGGGGGTTTGTGCACGTGGGGAGCGGCGCCAGCGGCTGCTGAGGGGCTGCTGTCCCCCCCACCCAGCACTGGCTGGGCTTCCCGGGGGGGGCCCAGTTTGCAGTCAAGGAGCTGTGTGTCCAGAACGGGCTGGGTTAACGCTGTTCAGATGTTTGCACATTGGAGATGAGCTCCTTTTTCAACTTATCGTATTGCAGAGTCTTGGGTTTTTGTAACTCGCTGATAACCACGGTCACTTCACCGACCTGGCCAGCCTGGAGAGGGGTGCAGAGACCAGCCCTGCAAAATAAAATCGGAATCACAGACTGACAGGGGTTAGAAGGAACCTTTGGAGATCATCTGCAGGGTCACCCAGAGCAGGTTGGACAGGAACTCATCCAGGAGGAATTTTAGTATCTCCAGAGAAGGAGACTCCCCACCATCTCTGGGCAGCTTGTTCCAGGGCTCCCCCATCCTCTCAGTAAAGAAGTTTTTCCTCATGTTGAGGTGGAATTTCCCATGTTCCAGTTTGTGCCCATTGCCCCTTGTCCCTTTCACCAGGCATCACTGGGAAGAGTCTAGCCCTGTCTTCCTGCCACCCGCCCTTTAGATATCACTCAGCATCAGTGAGCTCCCCTCTCAGTCTTCCCTTCTGATGCCTAAAGCCCTGTCTGATGGCCTTGGAGCACTGCAAAGGCCCTGTCCATGCTGGATGCACGATATGCCTCTTGTCAGGGCATGAGCATGGTCACATGTGGGCAGGACACAGTCCCCAGGTGAGCCCCAGGGTGGCCCCGGGGTGTGACACCCCCATTGTGGGAAACCCAGTTCCTGCCCTGGGGTTTGCCTTGTTCAGATGCCCTCATAGAGCATCTGTCCCCAGACAGCTTGATGGCTCCCTGTCCCTTTGGGACCACCCAGCAGGGAAGCATGGATCCTGGGGAGCCCAGACAGTGGGATGGCCATGGGTGCACAGCAACAGCCCCCCTACTGTGGCATTAAACAGTCCTGACACCCAGACAAATGAGACATCTCCAAGCACACACTCATCACCTGAACACAGGGTAAAGGAAGGCAAAAAGAGAAAGAGGAAGGGGAGTGAATGAAAGGGAGGGAGGAAGGGAGGGAGGGAGAGAGAGCAGGACCGTCTCGAATGACTCTATACATCATGTGACAGACACTATTTGTACTCTATCATGGGCATGTCATAGAGCTTATCTTCCCTGTCCCCACCAAGGTAGGTGTAAGGCGAGTGGTGAGACAGAGCGGACTTTCCTCCTAATTAAACATCAGGGCCATGATGGATGAGCCCCGCACGGGGCATTGGTTGGGCACTGCTAACCCTGGGGGGTGCCACGAGCCCCCCATGTCACCCCCAGCAGGGCCACCTCGAGGGGTATCCCTGTCCTGGGGATGGTGTTGCGCAGGGTCCTGCCGGACCCTCTCCCTGTCACCCCCATGGAGTGAGGTGAGAGCCCCAATGCTGAGCTGGGGGACCAGGGGAATGTCACTTGCAGCATCCTCGGAAGATGCTCACTCCCATCCTCTTCACCTCAACCACCCCATGGAAGCTTCTGAGGTCTGGGCCATCCCACCGAGGGTAGATGAGGTGGCTCTGCCACATCTCCTGAGAGGCACAACCTCCTGCCCAGCCTCTGCCCCTTGTCCAGCACTGGGGATGCCCACCCTGCCCTGGCTGCAGCAGCCCCAGGCTCTCTTCCCCTGCTGACAGGTCTAGGGGTAGAGCGCTGGGGTAGGGGGGCACAAAATTAAATTCTAAGGCTTTTTGCTTGACAACTTTGTGGTGCAACGAAGGGTCCTAAAGTCCTTTGCTCCAGTGAGATTTCTGCCAGGTGCCTCCATGTGTGCCACTGAAGACAGGAGTGGGCATAAAACGCATTTGGTTTGCTTTGATTTATTTTAAATCTTACCGCCTCGGTGCCAGGCGATTTGAATGATTATGGCTGCAGAGGAAATTACTGTACGGTGTATTTTTTCAATCAAGCTCACAGTTGCATTTTATCACTGTTTCTGTTAAAAGTCACATTAGGGGTTTCATTTTTGCCTCTGAAGCCCCATCTCCGCGGAGGCAGTTAAACAGCTAATTCTTAAATACATTTAGAACGTCGTCGACAACAAACAACAACGAATAAAACAGACTCCGAAGGCACCGAGTGACGTATCAGGCGTCTGTGCCAGGCTGAAGGGGAGCATGTTGCAGCAGGCAGCGTGGAGCTGGAAGTCACATTGCATTATGGCCACGTGTCAAGTGCTTCCAGCCGCCCAGGGAAGACCCGGAGAAGCTGGTGCACACCCACGCACACGCCTGAGTACCAAATGCCTGCCCTGTCAAGCAGCTGGACACCGTGCTCTGCGCCGAAGCACAAGCCAGGGGGGAGAAGTCATGTCCAGCCTTGAATTTTCACCTTAGGGGATGTAGAGGCTGGGAGAGCCCGTGGGAGAAGCACAGAAAGGAGCTTTCCTCTCCACTGGGGATGTCAGTGTCTGTAGAGGAGTTGCCTGTCCATTATGCCTGGAAGCGTGGGGAATTACTGTCAGCTGTGTTAGACAAGCATTGGTACGTCTCGCACGGTGCCTAACTTACAGCTTACACACTGCCTTTTTATCCGGGCTGTTGGCATCTGGTGGCCTTTTAAACCTGTGCACAGACTGGAACTGGGTGGCTGGGTGCCTCCTGGAAGCAGCACGGACTCAGCAGCAGCACCCATCGCACGGCTCTGCTGTTGGGTATGTCAGGGCAGACCCCAACAAACACAGTTGGCTTGGATGCGAGAGAGATGATGATTTTATTTATTCATTGTGCTGTCACTGGGTGCTGAGCAGCATCCTGGGGGAAAAGTCTGTGGTTGGTACCAGAAAAAAAAAAAGCAAAAAAATTAAAAAAGCCTGAAGGTGGTGGAGGATTTGTGTGGTGAGGGTGGGAGTCCTGATGGCAGAGGGTCCTGATGGCAGAGTGCCCCCCTTACAGCCCTCTTTTGGCCTCGGGAGACCTTTGCTGGTTCCTTGCCCAGAAACAATTTTCTCCTTACCAGTCTGTGTTTCACCAAGAAGAGCTCCTGGAAAGGTGGTGTGGGGGCTGAGGGCTGCCTGTGCCCCCAGCCCTGGCTGCAGCCACGGGGATGCTCTTCTGGGTGGGAAACTGCATCTCTGGATGCTCGTGTTGTGCTCCCCGTATCTTATTTTATACCATTGTGGGGGTGGAAGCTTCACTGCTTGTTTCTGATGCTTCTCCCATGGTATTCCAGATTACTGGCTTCCTTATTAGCAAGGTGGGAAACATCTCCTGTATGAAGAGCTGCAGGCAGGCCGCTGCGGGCAGAACTGGAATATGGGGTGGTCACCTTGCCCCCCACGCATTGACTCCAAACCATCAGTGGGATGTGGGCTGGGGAATCCTGCCTGTCCCCCTGGGGGCAGGATACCTGCTTCTCCTTGGGGACAGCATCAGCCCACGGGGTGGGAATTAGCCCAGTCCTGCCCCTTTGCAGAGCTCCCACCTCACTGTGGCCTCAGACCCTTCATAGGACGGGCTTTCACAGCCCATTTTAGCTTGGTCTTTCCCGGGGTGCTGAGCTGTCTTTCTTCCAGCCCTGCTGGCAGTTTGGAAAGTTATTTTATCAAGCAGAGCTGAAACAGCCTGGCTCTTGCAGCGTGTGGCCTGTGTTGCATCCATCTGCATTTTTTTCCCCAGGATGAAAAGTCACCCTTGATGCTGAGCAGAGGAGGTGAGAGGATTTACACTCCTTTTCCAAAAAAGCACAGGGTGACACCCCAGGGAGGGGACTGGACACGGGCTGGATGGAGCAGGGCCAGGAGCGGTTCAGGCGCTGTCACCGCCAGGCACGGCTGCTTTCAGGAAAGGTTTGTGTTCACCAGACAATACAATACAAGCATTTTCCTGTTTGGCAGCTTTGTGGGAAAAACACCCCAAAAATCCTCCTGGGGAGGGAGCGGTCAGGCTGGGCTGCTGTGGGCTGTCCCCTCTGCGCTGGGGAAGGGGAGCCCATTGTGTCCCCACACTGAGGGGGTGATGGGTGCCCAGAGCCCACCTGCACCACGGGTCTGTGCCCTTACACGTGTACATGAACTCCTCAGATCTGGGGGTGATCATGGAAAACCAGGGGTCTCTCTGAGAGACCACCACCACCAATTATCGATGTAGATCTTAGTGGTTTTATCACTTGAAGCCTTTGGAGTGGTTTTCAATTGGGACCCGGTGTTTATTCAGGGAGATCCTTGCTGCCACGACCTTCCTGAACCGCCACATTCCTTTTAATTATGATTGGCAGCTCATGGAAATTTGGGCCCTTGATTGGCAGCTGAAGTAACTTTCTTCCTTCCCACAATTCTTCAGGTTCCTTCCCATCAATAGACATAATGTTGGCTACTTTTCTGGGATAAATAGCAACCTTTGCCCCCCTCCTTTATTTGGCAAACGCTCAACACTTCATTCTTTTCAGAAAGCCCCTTGGAATGCAGCTGAGAAGGGCCTCAGCAGCGCTGCCCTCCTCCTCCTCCTTCTCCTCCTCCTCCTCCTCCTTCTTCTCCTCCTCCTCCTCCCGCTGCTCCTCAGTGCCCGGCCGGGGGGACTTTTGTGCAAGAGCAAACAAAGGCTCATTGGCAACACTTCTGGATTTCATTTCAAAGTACATTTGTCACTCTGGAATAAAATAAACTGTTTTTTCTGATGTTTTTTTTGGGGGGAGGGAGGGGTGTTGTTGCTGTTATTAATGCACTTATTTATTTATTTACCGCTTAACTCCTCCCTCTCAGGTTTCCCTGCGAGCAGCTCTGATACTGGAATTGCTGGGCAAAGATTTGCAAAGGGGAAATGAAGGTGCCTGCTTGCTCCAGGGCTGCTTCCCTTCATCTCCCTTCTGTTGAGATGCAGAGGGGCTTCCACGCTGGGCAGCCCCCTGCAGCAGCGCAGTTAGAAGTGTGTCCATCCTGCTCTCGGAGCCCAAAATGCTCTTCCCTTTCTGTGCTGCTGAGAAATCCAGGCTGCTCTCAGACCTTCTCCCTGTGGATGTGGTTGCTGAGCTCAGCCAGCACCCAGGGACCATGACCTGGTTCCACTTTTTAGCTCTTAAGATACTTTTCCCGACCCACCAAAGTGCTGGAAAAGCTCAAATCACAGTCAGAAATGGATTTGGCTCACGGGGGTGTAAATGCCGTTGATTTTCACTGAGAGCAAGGTCATTTTTGAACACAGGACTTGGTTTGGAAGGTCCTGGAGGTACCTTTGAGGATGGGGTTGTCCCACTCTGTGGGTTGTCCTCTCTGAGCAGGGGGTGTCCAGTGTGTGTGTGTGTGTGGGGTATGGAGCAGGGGAGACACCGGCATGGGCAGCACTTGCTGTTTCTCACTCCGTGTTTCAGTAATTAAATGAAGTTCAGCTTCAGCTCCTAAGAGCTTCTTGTGCTGAACAATAGACAGTTACAAAAGGAGTTTGAAAAATGATGAAGAGAATACTTGAAAGTTGGATTTTAAAAGAAATGAGGAGGCTCCCGAGCTGCAGAAATTGCTTGTGTGCACAATACAGACATTCACCCTTCTCCATCAGCCCCAAACTGGAGAGCGTTGTACAGGGAGCTGATAGGTCTCAACACTTTCTGTGTTTCTCAAGAGCAGGGTGGATGAGGAGACAATTAGCAAAATGCAGTATCATTTGCATTTTCAGGAATACTTGAGGGATTCTCACTCTCTGCTGGAGGAAAAGGGGAAATGGGATGGAAGACACCCAGTATCGCCTCATGAGCCCTGAGCGGTTGAGGAGAAACCCAGCAGCCACCGAGGTCCATCGCTTTCACCCTGGGGCAAAGGCACCCACCTGGTTTCTGTAGCCCAGGGAGTTTGACCATCTCCCAACAGAGGAGCTTTTGGGATGGTGGGAGGTGGTGATATGTGGTGCAGCTGGGCTCTGTAATGTATCACCGTGGGGCATGGCCACGGGGAGACCGGGCACTGGGGAGAGGGGCTCGGGAATGGCAGGCTGCTCCTGGGGGTCTTCTGTCCAGCTCAAATATCATAATTAAAATGTTGCTATTTTTGTAGTTTGTATTATAAAGCAAGAAACATTTCATGAGTTTTCCTCTGGAAAAACTCTCTTTTGGGGAAATGCAAAGCGTGTCTTTCAGCAAGGAGTGGGTACTTTACGGCCAGGTACCGTCTCCTTAAAGACAGTCACAAAGAGCTTGTGAGACAAAACCTTCTTCTTTTACAAGGTCTCAAGAGCTGTTTTCTGGTGAGTACACACTTGTCAGACTTTTGGTTAACCACTAAGTGTGTGGGCTGAGTCTCTCTCTTAATTCTACAATGTATGTCATTAAAGAGAATTTACAGCTAACTCCGCTCTTCATGGTTTGGTGGTGAATATTCAGATTTCCGGGGCCATCTCTGCTGGATATCTGCGCTGCTGAGCTTCAGATGTCCTCGAGAGATGATGGAAAGGGGCTGGGACGAGGGTCTGCAGGTGGCTCTGGGGCTGTGGTGGATGTTTGCTGGGAGGGACAGGGGGCAGAGGGAGGTGCTGGGGGCACCAGGTGCTCACCCTCACCACATCCCCCTTCGCCAGAGACAGACCTTCCATGATTAAATAGACAAGAAAGGACAAATGAGGGAGCGGATAGAGTGCTTGGTACGTTATTAATGGGGATTCCTCTTCCCCTGTTGTTATTTGCAGGTTGTGGGAAGGGTGCGGAACCGCAGAGGAAAGAGCCAAAAAAAGGGTCTCTTGCATGATCCTGTCTGCTTCCCCTCCACCATGGGGGTGGGATGCTCAGGCCAGACCCTGCTACCTCCCTGATGCAAACAGAAATCCAGCCCCAGCTGCTCCTGGTTGGGGCCTGGGCTCTGGCCATGTACTTGCCCCACTGGGAAACCTGGTGGCTTCGGTCTCCGGCCACAGGGGCTCCTGGCTGGGGGCTCTCCCGTGTCTTTTCCTGAGTTTTACAATACAATAAATTGCATTATCTGATGGCAAAAAAGGAGGAGGCAACCTGGGAATTCAGTTTCCTGCGACAAAGAAGCATTTTCTGTGTGTTTGCAATGAGCTGCTCTCAAGGGGACGGTCCCCAGCAGAGCCGGTGAGGTGGAGGCTGAGCCACAGTGTCTTCTGCTGTCCCCCATTTGCAGGTGTCAACGTCCCCAGTGTCCCCCTGTACTTCACACACCGTGCTCACCCAGCTCACACAGGGCAGCATGGTGGTGCTGAGGCTTTGCCATGCTTGGTGGGGTAGAGTTTGCCCCAAGTCCTGCTGCAACCCCTACTTCCCCACTGCTTTCCTTCCCCCTCCAACCCCTGGTCTTGCTCAAATCATTGCTCTCCCCTCATGTTGGCACGGGAATGGTCATGGTCACAGCCTTTGCCAACCTCACCTTCCACAAAGATGAGGAAAACCAGGAGCTACGCACTGGGCTGTGGGCAGGGAGACTGGGGACAAATGGCCACACTGGAACCGTGACGCTGGCACCTCCACACAGCCCCTCAGGGACCAGCAGTTTCGGGTACCAGACCTTAAGTCTGTCTCTCACCAACATTCCTGAGTTCTGTCAAAGGTTTGCCATAGTTGGGGGGGGCTTCTACGAGCCTCCACCTGTGCCTGCCCTCCTCTGTACAGTGATGGTTGAGCCCTGCCAGCCAGCCCTGGGCAGGGACAGGGACAGGGAGAGGGAGAGGGAGAGGGACAGGGACAGGGACAGGGACAGGGCAGCCTTCTCCACGCAGGAGCACTTTGTCATGGAGCATAGAGGAATGTCATTGTCCCCACACTTCTGTCAGATTTGGTTGAAATCTTCCAGGAGATTAAAAAGTTATTATAGCAGACATGTAGCCAGATACAGACAGGCACGGACAGCCCGATCACATAAATTGCATTTCATTAGAAAACTGAGCTAAAACCGTGCTGGATCATGTCTTCCTCTCCCCATAGCCCTGGTGTCGCTCCTCCTTTTCATGTCTGGGCTCACTGGGCAGACTGGTTTCAATAAACTGTCATTGCTTCCAACTTTTTTCTGAACTCTCCCCGGTCCAGCCTGTGCCCATGCGTGCGAAGGGGCCAGCTCTGCCGGAGGCTGTTAGGGGCTTCCTAATGAATGAATGTGCTCAAAGAGAGAGTGTGAGATGCAGAAACAAGGATGGGCAACAGAGGAGGAATGTGGAACTGTTGCTTATGTCCTTAGGGATGAACCCAAGGAGGTCAAAACCCAGGTGGAGCTAAGGGCAGTGAGGGATGTGAGGGTTAGCCACAGCTTCAGGTGGCTCTGCTAGTGGCCAAGGGACCCCAGAGAAGCTGTGAGCCTTTCAGGGCATGGGAGACAGTGTGGTGATGGACAGTGTGGAAAAGGCTGATGATTTTGGGATTTCAGAGTGGGAAAGTCAGGCTGGATCCATGGTGAGAGGGGTTCGTTGGGCTGATGGCTACTGCAAGGCCACTGCCTGTCACCAAAGACAAGTGCAGGCCAGTCTCCTGCCTCTTGGAGCATCCTTGTGTTAGCAAGGGATGCTTTCAGCTGCAGCTCTCCCTCTTGTACAATCAGGTGATTCCCCTGCTTGTGGGCAAAGCCAGCCCTATCTCTTCTTGCACGGCCACCACAGCCAGCTCCCTTCCTCCCTTCCTGTGGGTGGTGATGGTGCTTTCAGGATGTGGTTTCTCCGGAAACGCTTGAGCGTGGTGGTCGCAGGAGGGATCCAACGGCCGGAGGCAGCTGGTGGGCTTGGCTACCAGCTGCATGTCCACAGAGCTAGCCCCCCCCGACCCAGGGAAGGGCTCATGCCACAGCAGGCAGGCAGACCTCCTCCCACCACTGTCCTGTCCTTGCTCCTTGCCACAGTCCCTTGTGTCTCACGGATGCTGGCACTGAGCTTGTTAGTTCTCTGCCTGCTAATGAATCAAGTCAGCTCTCACCTAAATCTTTCCCTGGGCTAGTTTTCTGCCACATTAATGAGTGGTGATAGTTCCTGGAGAAGTCCAGGCAGCACCAGAGGTGATGCCAGCAAAGGTGGCAGCCCTGGGAACAGGGAGGGTCCCCCTGGCAGCAGCAGGGACCTTTATCTTTGGCTCAGCTGCCTGCACCCCATGGCTTGGATACATGGGGATGAGCAATTGGGCTGGACTGGTGATGGGGAGAAAGGAGAGGGCAAGAAACAGGGTTGGTGTCTGTGAGGAGAATGGAGAATGGGACTGCTGGTATTTGTGTAATGAAAGGATTTCCTTGCAAAGGGACAGAGACCAAAAAAGAGCAGAGATGGGGCTGGCCTGTGGTGGCCCCTACACACGAGGACAGGACATCTCTCCTGAGCTCTCTTGTTCAGGGCAAAGCTGGGTCACAGGCTAAGGGAAGTAGAGGAGGAAGAGGAGGGTTTGTGTTTCTGTGTTGACCAGTGCTTATAGATGTGGCTGTGCATCCTCTGTGCTGGGGACTACCTGACATGGAGCTAAAACTACTTCTTATCCCAGCAAGCTTGTTAGCAGAGCTGGGTTGCAACAGATGGATACAGATGGATAGGGAGAAGAGGAAATAACAAGGCAATACCAGTAGCATGATGTGTGCTCACTAAAGCACAGCAGCAGCCCAGCTTTGGAGGCAATGGAGAATTTCGAGGAGTGTTGTGGTTCCTTTGGGATGCTCACAGGTGGTTCATCTGAAGCATGACAGTCAGCATGAGATGACACACTTGTTTGGAAACCTGGCAAATGGTTGATGAGAAAAGGAGCACTTGTCTATTCCTGATCCTGTGTGAATGATGAATTCACCTTGTCATGAGCCAGGACCAAGTGGGCACTGGTCGAGTCCATCCCATCCCATCCCATCCCATCCCATCCCATCCCATCCCATCCCATCCCATCCCATCCCATCTCTTCCTCATTGCCTGTCTGCCTTGCCCAGAGCTGTTGACTTTCCAGGTGGGATGTGCAGTCCCAGAGCTCAGGTCTTGGGCAAGATTTTCCCAAGCCTCCTGGTGCCCGATGGCCCATAACCGTGCCGCAACGAGCCCCTCTCTCAGCCACTGACGCCGGCAGAGGCAGCACGCCTTGATGTGCTGTATATTAAGTGGAGTGGCAGCTGCGATATTGCCATCTAAAACTAAGTACAAAATTTACAGCAGTAAATTCTTCTCTCTTCAGGGTGGTTAATTATCTTAATTACTTTTATTATCTTTTATCTTTTAAGATCCTAAATTGCTTATTTCTGCTTGTGTTGCCAAAGGGGGTTGCATATTTTTTACTGGCACACGCTGTGCAGAGGCACCGATATGCGTGTCTGTGTGGTACACTTTAAAAGAACTTTGATTTATACAAGGCTTCTCCTCGGGATTTTAATTGTACTAAATAGGGAAAACAAAGTTCAGTGAAATATTGACTGACTGAAGGGCTGACAAGTGGCTCTTTCCTTTTGCTCCATGTGAGGACAGAGCTGTTCTTGCTGGGCCAGGAGGAGGGGATTTTGATTTTTGGGGCCATGACCTCTGCAGCCTGGGGCATGTGGCCAGATGACCACCGTGTCTGAAAGGCCCTGGGGAGTGTGTGACCCTGGGGTGGCACGGTGACTATGGTCCCCTGGGGGGGCAGTGATGGGGTCTCAGCATACCAACTCTTCCTTCTCCTGCTGCTTTGGTGAAGCTCCTCCACAGGGTGAGAAATTCTGGCCCTGGGGAAGTGCCTGAGCTGTGATTTCACCCTGTGATTTCATCCTGCAGGACCATAAACAAGCCACAGCAGACACATCGCTGGCAGCCCCCTCTGGCACCGTGCTGGGTGCTGCCCTGGCACCACGGCTCCTCTCACCATGTCCCCTCGGCCCCGCAGCTGGCACCTGCAGTATCCTCTCTCTGTAAATACCCATCCCCAGGGAACTGCTTCCCTCTCCTCCTCCTGCTTCCCTTGCATAAACAGTCTCCTCTTGTGAGTATTTTTTTGGGAGGGGGGGGCGGGAAGAAATCTTTGGGAAAGCTGCTACAGCCCCTGGGTGACAAATGTGGTGGAGCCAAGCAGAAAACCAGCCAGAACCAAAGAAAAAGGAGGAGGGGGGGAAAGAGGGAAGGCTTTCTCCATCCCCACAGAGGAGCCTCCCTAAAACGCTCCCAGGTGCCTTTCAAATGGAACTGGAGATTTCTTCTGCTTTTATTTTCAATGCCGTCCTGCCCAGGGAGCCCGGGGGGGAAGGCAGCCGTGGCAAGGATAGCCCAAACCCTGCATGTGCTGAAGGACCTTGTCTTCTGGCATTCAGTTGACAGAGAGGGAAAGGGAGCTTTTCATGTGCAAAACAAAAGGGGAGAGTGGGCTTTTCTTCTCTGTGGTGCTAGGAAGCCTACACTGAATGCAGTGCACCCCTGGCGAAGAGGGGCAGCTCTCAGCTCTGAACAATCATGGCATGAAAGGCGGAGAGGGAGGGAGGGAAAAAAACCCCCAGTCTTCCCTTCTCATTAGAGCACATTAGTCTGTAGCCTCTTTGGTGGTGATTATGGGGAGCTCCCTGTCACCCCAGTAGAGTTGTGGATGTAATTACTCCAAGAAATGTGTAATCCCTCACCTTACGGATATTTTTTTTTTTCTGTCTTCCTTGCCCCTATCTTTTAATAGCAAACAACAACAGAAGCCTTGCAGCCCGCTCAGCTTCCTGCCCATTTACTTCATGAGCTGGCTGTCAGCTGAAATTTATGCTGTGGTTTAGGAGTAATTTTTAGTTTGGAAGGATTGTCCTCCTGCCACCCACTATAAATAACCCACCCGTCCATTTCGGCCCCGCGTGGTCCCCAGCCCTGCCTTCCCCATTGCCTCTTGTGGGCTGGGTTGGGGTGACAGTGACACTGGGACACCTGGGCTGTGCCACCAGATGGTTCTCACCAGCAACCAAACGCCCAAGCTCAGGCTGGCTGCAGTCACCTGGGTGTCTGCACAGGGAGGAGGAAGAGCCCTGTCTGTCTGATTGTGGTGATGCCATGGCATGGCCAGTGAAGGTGACAGGTTCACGGCACAGTTTGCTGTGGCTGAGGACCAGTCACCTTCACCTGAGCCTTGCCCATGGCCAGCATGGGCTCCTGAGGCTGCCAGGATGCCCTGGATGGTGGCCCCTGTGCCTAGGGAGCAGCTGATTTTCGGCCACCATCCCTTCTCCCTCCTGGAAGCACCCAGACATGAGTTTCAGAGATCTGAATCTGCAGCTCCCCTTCATTTTCATGGTAATCCATGGTGCAATCATTTGTGCTCGTACAGAGTGTTTGTAATGAAGGGAAACGCAGCCCCTGCCGTCGCCTGGAGCCAGCCTGTGCTCCACACAACCCACAGTGAGCTGAGGAAACAGCTTCTTTATTCAAAGGGGCATTTCTAGAAGCCAAAGGCAGCAGCAGAGTCGCCCAGCCAGGTTTTTTTGGGAGCTGATACGGGTATGCTGCACAAAGGGAACATACCTGCCCTGTGGGGATGGGATATTGTCTGTTACCACGTTGGTAAAGACCACATGAGAAGCTGCTTCTTCTCACTAATGGGGCTCAGAGAGGGAGGGAAGGACCTGGGGAGGTTTGTGTCAGATCCACAAGGTATGAGCCACCTTCAAGAGAGAAAAGGAAAGGTGCCATTTGATAGGAAGAGCCCTTTTCCAGCGCAAAAATAACAATGGGTTAAAGCTTGCCCTGGAATATTTATATTTCTTTGCTTCCATGTAGCGTTGGTTTACCTGAGGACAAGAAAAAGGCCTAAAAATATCAAATCAGAGCAGAAAGTTTCCGTGGGAGCTCCCATTTGTTTGTCACGCAGAGGATGCTCAAACTAAAAGCAAACAAATTCAGGACAGAGTTTGCCCGTGAAACTGGCTGCTGCGCATCATCATAGCAGAGAGCAAAGCATTAGCAAGCAGATTACCCTAATTAGCAATACCGAGGAAGAGTCCTCCTTTCATCTCAGCAGATAACCTGGAGAGCTGCAATACACCCCTGCAAACTTGCTGTCCTTTTTGGAGGGCAGAGGAGCTGCCCCGCAGAGGGGGCTGCTCTCACTGGGGGGGCCGACAACGTTTTTCATGTGGGAATATCCAGACACTTTGCCACTGTTTTACGCTGTAAAAAGGGCCTTTCTTGATTTCTTTAGCTTTCTGCATCCTTTGGGCTGAGCCATAAAACCGTGGGAGGTAAAAGAAAAGGAGAATATTTCTCTTTGCCCCCAGCAGAAGGAAGTGGTCTCAGGCTGCAGAGGTGACCGATTTCCACGGCAGCCACGTGTTGGCACTTTGGATGCAGGAGAGACCTCACTGCTGCTTCGAGCCTGGGCCCTTCTGCAGAGGGGCTGTGACACTGTGTGGCTGTTTGACAGGCTGCCAGCAGCCTGGAGGCCGTGTTCACCCAGCTGCTTCGTTCTGGTTTCAGGCTTTAATTGGGTTGGTGGCCGTGGAGGAGCGGTTTGTTTGGGGGCGGTGATGCTTTTCCCAGATGTTCCAGTCCTGGTCTCTGTCATTGCAAAAGGGAGCAGTGAGGGCAGCTCTGCTGCAAACCAAGTCCCATCCCCATGGTCAATGTGGCCAAACAAGCTTGAGTTAAAGTGGCAAGTGGCCGATGGCAGAGCTGGTGCTGGTCCTAGGTGTGTCTTAGCACGGCTTTGCCTGTAGCATCCCAACAATCATCACTGATGCCATGCACCGCCACGATGGATGTTTCCTAGCTCAGGCCACCTCTCCTAGACCGTGTCCTTTACCCAGGGTAGCAGCTTCCCCTCCCTCTGATGCTCCCTACACAGCACACTGAATACGATTTATGATAACACAGCAACATTGATTTCGGGGAATGCATCAGGCACCATAGGTAGCTTTACGGGCAGCACCTCAGGAGGACAGAAGCCCAGTCCCATTCCTGGGTACCAGGTAAGTGAATTCTGGCTCTGGAGCTTGGGAAGTGCTTGGAGCTGCTTTGCTCCATCTCCTGCTGGAAGCAATGTGGGGTGCCTGCAGCAGCAGGGGGTCTGACACCTCAAATTGCATCCAGCGTTATGGTCACCCCATACCCTTCCCTCCCACCCAACCCTCCCAGCGGTGAGCCCACCACTGCGGCAGCCTCAGCATCTCTCCATCTTTACAGCATGGTGCTTTGCATGATGCGAAGGAGGAGTGGTGGCTGCAAGCATGCACTGCATTTCGCTTGCCAAGGAGAAGAGGATTGACTGACACTGAAAACCCAAGCCCTCATCCTGAATTTTGCAGGGCTCGAGAAATGGAAGTGTTTCAGGATTATCTCTGCATTTTGACATCTTAAGTGCCTTCCTTCTGCTTCCCAACACAGAGCATCTGAACGAGTTTCCCTTTAAAAACAAACACATCTTGAGAGAAAGGCTGGAGCCACCACGCGATGATCTCATGGTGCTTCAGCTGCTGCTGCTGCTGCTGGAGAGCTGGTGTGTGCACAGGTGACCTTTGCCAGGGGTGCCACGTCCCGTGTCCCACGTCCCAGGCCACCACGTGGCAACGCTCACAGGGGACACCCGGCCACCTTGCAACCGAACCCCAACGTTCCCCCAACACCCACGTGTCTGGGCACAGCGGTTGCTTTTGCTTCCGTGTCACCACGTGAAGGAACAGGGCCACATCAGGATTTGCTATTTATTTTAAATTGCAAACTTTTCAACTGGAAAGGAACAATGGAGAAACATAAATGTGCCCGGGTCGACTTCCATGTTTAAAAGTATCCCGTGTCTTTAAGGCAGTGAATTTTAAAAAGGCACATAATTAGCAGGCTGCTTCCTCGTCTGTATTCTCCTCGTCTGCCTGCCCACATAAACATTCGGCACACAGCACTTCCAGACACTTTTTAATAGAATCGCTTAAAACAATTAATTACCAGAGTTTTCATTCAAGCTGCAGTGGAAAAGATACGCCGGCAATAAAAGGCATTTATTCGTTGGTTTCTGGAGGCCTGTTTGTTATTAACATGTAAATTAAATCATCACAGATGTTCCATTTTTAATCTGGGGATGTGAAGTGCAGGGCTAACCACGGCCCAAACAGCCTGATTTTATTACACACACATTCATTAGGAACCAGCAGTATTATTGGATATCATTTTTCTTTGATGCATTTTTTAAACCAATTATCGGCATAATTTGTTCATTTCCCTCCCTATTTGTTTTTCTCTTGCCATTTGTGTCAGGATTCTCCAATCAAGGATGATGGCTTTGGCTCCTTGTGGCCTCCCCACTTGCCATCAGCCGGTGCCACCGCAGAGCCCATGTCCATCCTTGGCTCCAGGCACTGATTTCTTTTTTGCCCAGAGAAGCTGTGGCTGCCCCATCCCTGGAGGGGTTCAAGACCAGGCTGGATAAGTCTCTGAGCAACCCAGTCTGGTGGGAGGTGTCCCTGCCCCGTGGCAGGGGGTTGGAAGAAGATGATCTTTAAGGTACCTTCCGAACCAAACCATTCTGTCATTCTATGATTCTGCAGCTGGGCTCAGGTAGAGACTGGTCTGGCCTGGTCCTGGGGAAGGGACAAGGAGCCAGAAGGAGGAAAGGAGCCTCCTTGCTGTGCAACATAGTCATTTGAAGTGTGTGAGAAGCTTGCTGTGGAGATGCAACCCAGTGCACTTCTGGAGGCTTGTGGTCCAGCAGATCCACCACAGACCCGGGCTACTGGGAGAGAGGTGTCCAGGAGACCTGCGGGTGGAACAGCGATGACCACGGCCCTCGGCTGGGGCTGCTCAAGGGTGTCATCGCTTCTGTTGCAGAGTGGCTTCACGTGGCACTTTGAAGGAGGACGGTTTGGTTTTCCTCACCCCAGACAGAGCTCTCCTGACTTCACCAGGAACTGAAATGCTGTGATCTGCCCAGCGCCAGCCTGCTGCTATCGAGTGCCACCGTGGGATGCTCACCTTGGCTTTTCAGGAAGATGTCATGCTGCAGAGGACTGTCACCTTCCTAACACAACCCCAGCCCCGAGAGGGGAGCGGTGGGCTTTTTAGCAGCTTTCAGTGCAGGCTGTTCTGATCCTCCTCCAGGCTCTGCATCCTCCATGCTCCCCCCCACCACCCCTTCCTGCAGCTGCAGAGGAGCCTGGGGAGCCCCAGGAGAAATTCTTGAAATGCAGAGGGTTTCAAGTTGCACACAGCCCTGCATTGCTGCAGCGAACCTGGCCCGGGGACAGGGCTTTAATGAGAAAAACCCCAATGAGAAAAATATACCTCTGCCTCCCACCTTGCCTTTGGTTGCAGGTGGGAACAGTTGGCACCTCGCCCCGGGGCACAGATCTGAAGGGGCATCACCCTCCTGCTTGAGGTGAGGGACATCCTCTCCCGTCAGGAAACCTTTTAGCACAGCCAGCACTGCACAAGCTCAGTCTAATTAGTGATTGCACTTTCGTTTTTTGCTTAGTTTGTTCTGGGTTCTGCCAAGAAAACTCCCATCAAAAATCCCTGTGTGGAACGAGCGCCATCCTGCCCCGAGAGATTTGCCCCAGGAGGCACCAAACAGCTCCTGCAGGAGAAGGAGAAGGAGTAGGAAAAGCGTTTGGTCGGCACCAAAATGTGTTAAATCCTGTGGGAACTGCCCTGTGTCCACAGAGCTCACACCCTCGGCAGACCCCTGCCGTGCCCACCGGTGGCTACCGAGAGCCTTTCCCCACTGGCCACAAAGGAGACCTGGAGTTTAGATCAAGACAGGAATGATGGATGCGTCCAACAACTGCTCCTTGGCCAGATCGCGACATTTGAAAACACAGTTAAAACCACTAGTGGCAACGATGGCAGAAGCCGATCGGGAAGAGGGTCAGGAAACCAGGAGTGCATTTACACGTAGGTGTGAGACAGAGAGAGGCCTCATTAAAAAGTTGGCACCAATCGGATCCCCTGACTTTGCACGGAGTGGGCAAACGGTGAAGAAGCATTCACAGAGGCCATAAGGGAAAGCCAACTCTTGGAAATCAGATATTATTCAAAATATCCTTGCAGTCTGCCCTTCCAACCTGGTGGAGGTTCGAGCCAGAGGTTTTGAGCCGAGTGCTAAAGGATTCAGTGGCAGCAGCAGCAGCAGCAGCAGTGATCCAGCAAGTCAGACAAAGGGCAACCGAGCCCCTGATGATGCAAATGGGGTAATAGTGGAGAGTCGTCTTCATCTGAGAAAAAAAAGCAAGCTTTGTGAGACTGCAAAATACATAAATGTTTAATTTTTACCTGGAGTAATTTTCTAAAGTGGAAAGACAGTTTTTGTACCCAAAGAAACCAACATTTCATCCTGGAATGCAGCTCCTGTGAACACAGGCATTTTGCTGAAAAACAGGCAAATTGCTGCTGGGATCTAATTCACAAGGGTTCTCCGAAAAACAACAGCAGACAGGTAAAACCAGAACGACAACCCAGAAGCTGAGGGAAACCAGAGTATCTCTGCTGACAAAATAACTGGTTTTCAGCCCAAATCAGTCTTGTGAATACCCCATAAGCCTCATATCCCACGTGCACCCGTCCTGACCCCAGCTCTGCTCTGCCCCATCCCACCCCATCCCATCCCATCCCATCCCATCCCATCGCTTCACCCCATGGCAACCGGCTGCCCCAGAGGAGGTGTGATTGGGGTCCCTGGTGAGGGACACAGACTGTGATACCATTCTCCTTGGGAATCGTCTGGAGGACCCTCCTGCCGGCGCCTCAGGCTTCTTTGTTCCGCTGCCACCCCGTGTCCTTGCCGTGATAACTGTTGGGGAGGGAGGGTGATGACCAAAAAAAGTCATGGAAATGCTAAAAATCCCGTATTTGACAGAAGTGTGAGATATCTTGAGGCCTTCTATTGATTACCTGGGAGCAGAAGTACACAGGCGCTTTGAGCTGTCACAGTTCCAGGCATTTCTGAAAACGATAGAAGACTGGAACAAAAACACAACTAAGGCTCCTGACACAGTGTGTTAAGCAATAAAACGTGTTTAATTGTGTTGTCTTAAGGCTATAACCATTCACTGGCTGAAGGTCATTCGCTACCCCACACTGCCAGTGGGAAAGAGGGGCTCTGACAGGTGGGAATCCAAATAGGAAACAGATATCTGCGAGATTACGGCATGAATGACACTGAAATGCCAATGATGGTGTAGTTAAAGGGAAGAGGACAAGCAGGAAGCAGGACATCTCTGGGCTGGTGGATCTATAAAGAGGATGTTATAGACACAGCTTGCAAGCTGGGGCAAGATGGGATTCAATCAAGCATCCTCTGGGGCCAGCTCATCACCACGCGGCACCGTTAGTACGTGTTTGCCTTCTGGACCACAAGCTGAGGACCTGGATGGATGAAGTGCAGAGTAGCCCCCATTGCCCCCACAGCCATGGGGGGACCAGACATGTTCCTGGTAGGAGCTCATCTCCACACAGACACCCTTCTGCCTTGCTCCAGGGATTGGTGTGGTGTCCAGATGTTCACCAAAACCCTGCAAATCTGCTCTGCAGGAAAGGAGATGGTGTTGGGCTAGGAGGGCATCTGAGAGGCTCTGTGTCTGCAGACCTCAGCCATTCCCCTCTGTATTTCACGGTGTCCTCTTGGTCTCATGGCCCAGCAGAGGACCTGTGCCACACCCCACACCCCACCAGTGCCCAAAGCTCCTCTGCAGATCATGTTGCACAAGTCTGCCTGGTCCCCCGAGGAGCCACCAACTGGTCATGTTGGGTAGGATGGAAAACCATGTCCATGACCAAGTACCTGCCTTGTGTGGTGTCTAGGACCGAGAGGCTGGAGCCTCACAGACACTTGGCTCCTGGGCAGAGGCGCAGCTGCCTCCCCTGGGCAGATGTCCAAGAACGAGTGTCTGGGAGCAATCCACTTTAACAGTTCATTAATCTCTTTAATAAAACGGCCAAAAGTAATGCTTCCTTCCCCACCACTCTGGGCTCTGACCTCTTGGACCACATCACAGCTGTCTAGAAGGGGGCAGACTTTCTGTACGAGAAAGCTACACAAAAAGATAGGGAAAAAAAGGAGAAAACGAGGAAAAAGGGATGGAACTCGGATTCCGGATGATTTCTTGCCCTCATGGCAGAGAGGAGTCTGGAATGACCCTGTGGACTTGATGGGAGAGACATCAGGCTTACATTGACTCAGGGATGCTACGTGGTTTTAACTGAAGGATCCAGTCTTCTGAGATTTTGAGTCTTACAAACCAAGAGGACGGACTGGAGTGAAACACAGTGAAAGCTTGAAGGGGCGATTTCATTTGTTTCTGGAACTGGCTGGGCTTTTTCACAGATGTCAAGTGGTGGGAACTGGAAATTTCCAGGAGGGAGAAAACAGTCTTTAACTTTTGCAGTGGTCAAATCCAGAGTATGAACTCAAACCTTCTTCAGCTCAAGGTATGGTGGGAACCAGGAACACGTGGAATTGCCTGGAGAGATAACAGAGCAGGACCAGTATCCACGAAGGATGGGGAAAGGTATGCAAGGGACTGGTCTGCTCTGGAGGCATTTCAGCATGGAGTGATTTCATTTTCCACGGTTAGCGGCATCAGGAATGTAAAGTGTGAATTTGGGAATAAATTCCAGGCATTCCTGGCCCTAGATGCTGCGTGGCCTCCCGGCTGGTGTATGCAAATCTCCTGTTCTTCGTTAGTCCCACTAACTTGCGTGTTACAGGGGGCTCTGCGTGTGGAAAAGGTTTGAGGTGTCTTGTGTTTAATGAGAAACAGAAAAGATTAGGTTGTAGCAAGGTATTTAATTATTAGGATATTTCTGCTCTGGCTGAATCCTTTGCCTCTCCATGCGGGAAGTGCCAAATTACATGTCACCTCAGAGGGCATATTTTCTGTAGTTTCCAGAGCTCCTACAATGGCAGCCTCATGAATATTTACTGAACTGCTCAGATATGCAGCGGTGGGAACAAATGAAAAAAAAGCTGGTATTTGCATCTCCCACAGACACTAACAAACCATGTGGTTCTGGTAGGGAGAAGATGGGAGATTGCTGTTGCCTTTCCAGAGGGATAGAGGAAACAGCTTCTTGTATAATGAGATTGACTTTTAAATTGAAAGTGTTACTGGTTGTGCCGCAGTTCATCCTTCCACGCTGTGCATTTACTCCCTAGGCTCTAACATTAAGACATCTTATGTACAAGCTGGGAGGATTCAATTAGAGTTTCTGTTATTAATCAATCAATTAAGCCACAATCTTTGGTATATACATTTTCACTCTTAAAGAGGTGAGGTGCTGGCATTGCCAACTTTAGGGATGCTATTTCCTTTGGAGGCACAAGCAGGAGTCTGCCACAGAGCTCTGGGTGCCGGTGGGATGCCAGGGCCACCCTGAGCTGGTTGGACACTGTCCTGGTCAGGGGACAACAGCAGAGCCCAGGGAGGGATGGCTGAGACTCGGTTCCCAGGTGCAGGACTCCAACCTAGCACTGGGAAATGTCAATTTATAGGTGCCACCAAGTCCTTCAGGAAGCACTCGGTGGCTTGTACTTTGTGGCCGAGCTGAAGATGCTCCATGTGGACAACCACACAAGAAGGGGAGGAGAAAGGCAGCTTGGCTGGTTCTGGAGGAGAGTCTGAATCTTTCCTTGCCTGGGAAAATCCGTGTGTGGGTTGAGCAGAAGAAAAAGAAGTGTTGCTAAAGAAGTGCTTGGGATATTCACAGATTAACCCATCCTAGAGCTGCCTCCAGTCTTCAGTGAGGATGCGGCTGGGATAAATGTGAGAAATGGAGAAGACGTGCTCAGCTCCAGATCCTTGCTGCCCATGACACTGCACACATGTGGCAACCAAGCTCTAATGAAGGCGGAGTGGGAGAGCAACCCCTCAAACGAATTCTCTGGACATCCTGGCATCCCACTTGTTTGGCTCCTTAAAAAAGCCTTTAAAGAAGAGATATGTGATGTTTTTTCCAAAGGCTCCTAGGATTTCTGGGACACGTTCAAGCTGAGAGAGCAGGGTTTGTTCAGCCTGGAAAAGAGAAGGCTCTGGGGAGACCTTAGAACAGCCTTCTAGTATCTGAAGGGACTACAGAAGAGCTGGAGAAGGACTATTTCTCAGGGAGTGGGGTGATAGGACAAGGGGTAACGGCTTTAAATTGAAAGAGGGGACATTTAGATGAGATACCAGAAAGAATTTCTTTGGTGTGAGGGTGGTGAGAGCCTGGCCCAAGTTGCCCAGAGAAGCTGTGGCTGCCCCAGCCCTGGAAGGGTTCAAGACCAGCTCCATGGGGCTTGGAGCAACCTGGTGTGGTGGGAGGTGTTCCTGCCCAGGGCAGGGGGGTTGGAACTGGATGATCTTTAAGGTCCCTTCCAACTCTGACCATTTTATGATTCTATGATTCGGTCTGGAGAAGGTGGCGTTGCCCAGGAGCAGCAGAAGGCTCCTGCTGTGCTGGATGCTGGTGGTGGGGATGGGACCTGCTGCAGCCCTGGGAGTAGCACAGAGCTTTCACCCGACCTCCCCTCTCTGCTCTCTGGTCCGGATTGGTGTTCTCCTGAATCTCTAGCATTTTCCTGCTGTGAACAGGGGTCGAAGGCAACGCCTCCAGGAGGAGCTGCACCTGGACCAAGTGAGAGGTGGCAAAGAACATGCCCTTAATTCTTTTAACGGTATTTCACAGGCTGTAGCCTTCTCAGGGGGAGCTGTGAGACCCGCAGGAACCAGAACATCACTTGTACACTGACATTTCTGCCTCACTGACGCCTGCCCAGCACTTGCTGGACAAGCCAGCGCTCACAGACAAGCCCTTCGTCTTGCATTTTCCAGTGCCTGGATTATTTAATCCCACCTGTAACCAGAACTCGAGGGGAAGGGTTTAGAGAAAATGAGCTCCATGGGTTTGAGCTGAAGTTTGAACACTCGGAGAGAAGTAAATGTGTGAGTGCTGTCTATGGGCAAGGGGAAAAAAAAGAAGAAAAAGAGAGGATTAAATGGCAATGTTACCTTTACTCTTGTCAAATACCTAAGTAGAAACATTGGTTAATGCCCTTAAAAAAGGCCCATTACCACAGGGCAGAGAGTCAAAGAGCCCGGCTGCCCTAATACTCAGTTATCTCGTTCCTGGATAATGGAATGACCCCTCGCCTGCCCGAGCTGTACTACGATATAATAGCATGAGCCGTGTGAATAAAGAGGTTATTTTTGGAATCCAATTGAAACAGTGCCAGAGCCGGTGTGACAGGGGAAGGATTGAACAAGATGCAATGTTCTTCTAAAGGAAGGGGGGGAAAAAAAATGGAATTTTGGGAAAGGTGGCCCCGGCAGTGAACTGGGCAAAGAAAGCCAGCGTGGCATGGTAGGAGCCCTGGGAAGGGTGACCAGCCATGGCCAGGGTGGGGGAAAGCTGGTGATGGAGATGGAAGCAACCCCTTCAGCACAGACCTGGGGATGATGGCTGAGTCCCCACAGAGGCAAGGAGAGCACTGAGGGAAGAGGCAGCCCAAATTCCCCATCGGTCAGGAGACGGGTGGCTCTGGCAGCTCCAGGCTGGGGAGGTGACCAGCACCAGTCCAGAGCCAGTGGCCGGGGATGGGCCATGGCAAACACTCTCATCAGAGCCAGTGCCTGGTCCTGGACCTGCTGGCAACTGCAGCTTCACACTCTGCAGCTCTTCTTTCACACCACTTAAGCACACGTATAAAGGTAAACCAGAGTATAATGGTAATTCTGGGGCACAGGATCCGATCCAGGGGGTCTGCAGTTCCTCAAGCAGCGAGGGACAAGAAGCACGAGAGATTCAGCACAAGCAGAGAGACAAGAATGAATATTAATTTACAAAGCAGCACAAAGACAATGGGATCCAAGGAGATTGATATCACAAACTCCCCTTATTCAATCAGATTAGGGCCCCGTCTTCCCCAAACACCACTTGCTAATCTAGATTTGAAAGACAAATCCTCCCGTAGAAGGGTTTTGCCTTTATCTTGTCCCTCAGATGCCTCTACTTAAGATGTTACTACAGTTTGGTGGGTTTTTTTAGGGGGGCTGGGGGGGAGTTGTGGAGGAGGAAACCTTCCTTTAAGGCATTTAACTGGTTTGCTGCCGAAGTGCCACCAGGAAAGTGTGTGTGGGGGGTGTTGCTGCAACCTCCCTGCTGTCACCCTGGCCTCCCTCCTGCTGCTTTGGTCTGCAATTTGCAGTGGAAAATGTAAAAATTCCCAGGGGCTCAACAACTCCAGGGAAACCTGCAGCGCAGCAGAGGCCAGCCAGCCCGGCTTGTCTCCCCGAGCCAGGAAGAAGAGGCATGAGGAGGGGTCTGCACCTCCCCTCCTGTAGTGCAGGTGCCCTGTAATTGGTGCTGAATGAGAGGAAATGAAACCAGGCATCCTCTCTAAAGAAGTTAGGGCTGGTCACTGATGCCACAGACAAGTTAAAACAACGTGTAAATTAGTTGGGGAGCAGAAAGCCAAAAGCCAGTTGAAGTGTTTTACGCTGAAGCCTCTGCAGGACACGCAGAGAGTCAGAGGGAATCTGGCTCCTTCCAGTGAAGGAGGGAAGGGGAAGTGACTGATTCCAGGTTTTGCACCTCCTGGCAGTGCCTGGACCCGTCAATGGCCGCATTGACCTCACTTGGGCAACTGTATTGATCAATTGATCCACGATTCTATAATTCCACTCCCCCCCTCCCCTCATATTGCTTCTTACAGCCACTTGTATACCATTGTCCTGAAAAAACTTGTCAAATATCCAGGGTTTTGTCTGTGTTTGGGAACCCCAGACTCGGCAGCAGAGTGAGCTGGTGGCTATTGGCAGGGCTGCTGGCACTGGGACTGTCACCCTGATGTTGGATGCAAGGGCTGGCCATCCCCCTCAAAGTGGCAACTCATTTTCTTGCATCACTGTTTCTCCTGCTCCCTGTCAATCCCAGAGAAACCACTCTCAGCTCAGGCTGTGCACAGGCAGGATGGGCAAGTGGCCCTTGGAGCGGGGGCAAGGCCAGATCTTCCAATGTCCCCCCAGTAAAATGCAAGCTCTGGGTCAGGAGGGTAGCAATGGAAGAGGCTTTCGGCTCCAGCCGGTGGCAGAGGGAGGCTGTCAGGACGTGGGATTTCCACCAACACGTGCAATGTGTGAGCTCAGGGTCCCAACACCCATCCTGGGAAGGGCAGCCAGGCCCTGGAGGTGGCCTGTTCCCAGCGGTGCCATCCCCGGAACACCCCACGGGCAGCCGGCTCCTCGGCCTAACACACCTGATGGGGAGACGAGCACAACTTGAAAGGAGACTATAATTACCAGTGGGGTTTCCGTGCAGTTGGTGCTTTACTACTTAAAAGGGATTTAATTGAAAGAGCAAAATTGCCTTAATTTGTATTAAGATACATGAGTAAAACCACTTTATGGCTCAACTCACCAGGCGAGGCTGTGATTTCGGCAAGTAGAAAGCAGAAGCCGTCCTGGCTTCTCACGCCTCCCAGACCTCCCAGGATCGGGACCTTCTGCTTTCCTCAGCCCTCCGTAAACACAGGTCGGTGCCACAAATTTTCCTGGTTGCAAAATGGTATGTGATTAAAAAAAAGTGAAATTTTTTAAAGAGGCCAATTTTACCTGCGCCTGCCTGGTAATTCTGGCTTTATTTGTGTAGCACGTGCAGCACGATAAACGTTACAGATTCAAAGCAGTGTTATTTCTGCTTTATATGTCAGGTGTGTCTGACATATACATGCATTTCAAGTAAAATTAATTTTTTCTTTTTCTTCTTTTTTTTTTTTTTGTCTATTCGATGCAAATGGCTCTGTGTTCCACCGAGCTGGAGTAAACGGTGTGTTCTCTCCCTGTCAATGATCTCCTTGGAAATAGATGTCAGCCAATCAGTCTTGGGGGGG
>VZTM01031129.1:192029-225247 GCA_013400555.1 Jacana jacana | reverse complement strand
TGGGAGGGATGGGGTGTGGGGGGGTGGGGGACACAGGCACCAAAGCATCCCTTTCTCAGCCCAGTTCTGCTGCCCCTTCATCCCTGTGCTCCACCTGGGCTACCGGCCCCTGCTTTGGGAAAGGGCTGAAGAAAATCCCAGGCATTTACAATGGAAAAACAGGATGGGGTGGTGGTGGTGGTGGTGGTGAAATCTTTATTTTCAAACGAAACAACTTCAGCAAACTGTGAGGGAGTCGTCTAAATCCCACGTTGGCTGCCTCGGTGAATCCTCCCTTCACAAGGAGGGGCTGGGACACCAGTCAGACACGCTGTGACAAAGGTACGAGGTCGCCTTCTCTGCCTTTACCAGGACTGGTTTGAGGGTTGATAACTGGAGAGATGAAAAAAAATATAACAAAAAGAAAAAAAAAACATGCCTGGAAGGAGAAAAGCAACCCCCCAAATCTACAAAATATGCGACTTCTGCTACAAACTTGCAAATAGGCCCATATGTGATCAGTAAATGATCTAAGATCCATTTATTTGCATGCATTCATTTGGGGCTGGAGCACCGCCAAACGCCGAGCTGTGAAGCATCCCACTGCTCCTCCCCGGGGAGACGCTGCGCTACAAAGGACTGGAGGCAGGCAGGGAGCCCCCCACCTTCCCCATAGCNCAAAAAAATGTCTCTCTTGTAAATTGCATTTTTAAAAGTTGATTCAAACTAAGCGTTGGTGCCATAAATCTGTTAATTTTGGCAAGAGTCTGGAATGAACAGGGGCGACTCAAGACTTTCTTCAAACAGCTTTTCAGAAACTGCCCNCCTCCTGATGGAGAGACCCCCACCTTCCCTATGGAGAGCTCCCAGAATTCCCCATGGAGAGCCCCCCACCTCCTGATGGAGAGACCCCCACCTTCCCTATGGAGAGCTCCCAGAATTCCCCATGGAGAGCCCCCCACCTCCTGATGGAGAGACCCCCACCTTCCCCATAGAGAGCTCCCCGAATTCCCTATGGAGAGCCCCCTGCCTTCCTGATGGAGAGCCCCCCATCTTCTCTATAGAGAGCCCCTCCAACCTTCCTGATGGAGAGCCCCCCNTCCCTATGGAGAGCTCCCAGAATTCCCCATGGAGAGCCCCCCACCTCCTGATGGAGAGACCCCCACCTTCCCTATGGAGAGCTCCCAGAATTCCCCATGGAGAGCCCCCCACCTCCTGATGGAGAGACCCCCACCTTCCCCATAGAGAGCTCCCCGAATTCCCTATGGAGAGCCCCCTGCCTTCCTGATGGAGAGCCCCCCATCTTCTCTATAGAGCCCCTCCAACCTTCCTGATGGAGAGCCCCCCATCTTCTCTATGGAGACCCCCCTGCCTTCCCTATGGAGAGCCCCCTGCCTTCCTGAGGGGCTGGGGTTTTGCTGGCTGGACACCCCCAACCCCCCCTCCCATTGCTGTGGGGGCAGGAGGGGAACAAGCTGGTGGGACCTTTCCTGGGAGCTGCTGGTAGCTTGTGACCCAGTGCTCTAGCCACCACAGGAACTCTAGTTCTCCTCAACATCTCTCCCTTTGATTGTTTATAAACAAAAAAAAAACCCAACTTCCCCTAATTTTGGAAGATGTCTGATTTCTCTGAACATGTAGGGGAGGTGACACCAAAAGTTGCCTTTTTCTCCTGACCCTTAAAGTCTTCCTATTAGGTGGGTTTAACTTGTCTGAGAAGCAGGGAGGCAGCACCTGAGCACATGTACCTGTTTTGTGGGAGAGGATTTCCTGATCCTGTGGAAGGTTCTTGGTAACAAGGAGCAGGTTCATAGGAACATTGACAGCCCAAAGTGGTCTTTCTGTGTCTCGCTGATGAAGTCCATACCCACAGAGCTGCAGATGGCTGCTCTGCTTCACGTGTCTTCATAGAGAAGAAAGGGGAAAGAACATCTCATACCTGATCTGATCTCTGTTCAAATCAAAACTGCAAATGTGAGGTTGTGTGAGGAGGGAAGGGAGGAAGGGGAGATCCCACACGGGTTTCCCAATCCAGCAGTCACCTTCTGCTCTCGCTCTGTGGCATTTGGAGGCTGCATGTCCTCCCATCAAGCCTTTCATGTCATAGGATCATCACAGAATGGTTTGGGTTGGAAGGGACCGTAAAGACCACCCAGTGCCAACCCCTGCCCTGGGCAGGGACACCTCCCACCAGCCCAGGTGGCTCCAAGCCCCCTCCAACCTGGCCTTGAGCCCCTCCAGGGAGGGGGCAGCCACAGCTTCTCTGGGCAACCTGGGCCAGGCTCTCACCACCCTTGTAGCAAAGAAGTTCTTCCTAAAGAAGAAAGAACTTCTCTATCCTCCATGGCTTCTCCAGACAGGGCTCTTCCAAGAGCCAAATATTAGAGTATCCTCTGTGTCTCGCTAAGGGATGTGCTGCTTTTATTACAACCCACTAATAGGTTAACTTACAACGATTATGTTCCTATTTATGCTGGGTGGAAGTGGCTGCTTTTGTTAACCATTTATTACCTAGGGAGCTATTTTTGCTGTGTTCCACATGATTATTTTCCAACACTGCAATTTGGTACTTGCTCAGTGGCTGGAAGGGATTGTTTCTTCCAGAGGTGACCTCCCTGCCGTTCGGCTGCGTGTCAGTGTTTGAGGAATATACTTGAGTTGATGGGTAGGTTGTGCACATCTCCTGACCTCAATCGTTTTCACACTGTGAGAACTGCTGGGAAGTGGTTTGACACAAAGTGTTTATAATCTCCATCAGAAGGAAGTGAAATTATAATGGGGCCATCTTAGCGAAAAGGAGACAGCCACCAGCCTCCCCACCACAGTGGCCTTAAGCTCCTCTATGAGTCGAGCATTATAATTAGTAAAGGAACAAGTTGTAATTAAATTAGGAGATGGAAAGGCAGGAGTACAGCCACTGCGGAGTGTGATTACTGGAGCGGTCGGAGGCAGCAAGGCTGGGACCACGGCAAAGGCTTTGCTATTACCTCTCTCCTCCCACACCCTGTGGAAATCAGGCACTGGAAACCAGTCAGGGTTCTCGGCAGGAATGGGATGGGATGAATAACTGGGCTGGAGGGAAACAAGGGCTGGAGCTGGGACTGTGGGAGAGGCTGGATGCCAGGGACCCCTCTAGCGCTGGGCACCGCCAGGTCCCCATCACAGGCACATGAGGTCGGTGCCAAGGTCTGTGACAGCCCTTGTTTTGGGCCAAAAGAGGGCTCTTTTGGGAAGGAACCACTGCCTGGGGGAAATGGGGCACCCAGGGGTGCAGGCATGTTCCTGGAAAGTGTCCTTGGCATTCGCATCCAATCACAGCCACTTGATTTGCTGTCAGAGGTTGTTGGTGACCCCTTTGCCAGCTGGAAAACCTGGGTCAGGGCACTGCTGCCCCACAAGAACCTGGGTCAGGGACCTGCTGCCACATGGCAAGGGATTCTCCAGCTTTGGCTCTGCCTCCGGGCAGATGTGCCACAGCTGCCAGGCCTGCCCATGTTCTCCCAAATAAAAGTCTCAGTGGAAGTGTTGGGGTGAGACAGCCAAGATTGGCAAATTCACCCTGTTTTCCAGTGGCACTAAGGACTGAAGGACCAGGCTCAGTGTAAGAAGGCTTCTCCCACTGTGGAGGGGCTGATGAGTGCATGCACTTGACCCCTTCCCCTGTAAGGACACACTGGGTATTACTAATTCTCCCGAGGCTTCTCCCGAGCTGCGTCTCTCAAGCCCCAACACTCCCAGCACAGCCCAGTCTTTGGCAGGAGCTGGTGCAGGGGCAGGTCTGAGCCCCCTCCCCATGGGGACATGGGGAGAAGGCGTGGGTGACAGCACCAAGGGTGCTGCTGGCTCCGGCTCAGCCACTCAGCCGAGAAGCTCTGGCCCCGCAGATTTATTTCCTGGCTTTTAGCCAGCCTAGGAATGAAAATACTCTAGAGGGTGAAAGGCTCATAGTCAAGAGCTCTTCACCTCTTCCCTGAAAGGACCTCTCATCCTCATTCATTCAGGGGTTTATTACCACTCCACTGCCTGGGAATAACTGTTTGCAAAGATGGAGCTTGGAAAAGAAACCAGCCGCCCAGGTGCCGCGGTGTTTAGACCCCTCAGATCTGGCTCCGGAGCAGAGTCAGTTCAGGGCTCTTTGTCCGTCTTCTCACCCCCATTGATGGGCATTTTAATTCAGAGGCCCAAGCGGTGGCTTTAGCTGGTGGTTGGCCACCACTGAGCAATTCTGTTAGCTCCTGGGTTTGGGGTGCTAGGCACAGCAGGCTGTGAGCAATGTTATTTACTGGGAATTAGCACTCAAAAATAGCCAGAGAAATGGGACCAGATGTGTCCTGCTACCTCTGCTCCAAGCAGGAGCCCCAAGTGAGCTGGGTGGGCTGCTCCACAGTACTTTTTTTCTCCTCCAGTGTGGCCAGACAAGCTCTGGTTAAACCTCCAGCTTTCTGAGCAGAAGAAAGGGGACACAAGCATGGGCTGGACCCATGTGGCACCGAGGTGGGTGCTGGCATGGGGACCGCTGCTGCTGTCACCAGTGTGTGGGATGCCCTGTCCAAGCTGTTTCCCAGAGGGGCAGGGGATGCAGCGAGGACCCTGTGGGAGGGATTGCTGTGTCCCCTGTGGGACAGCTCTTGGCAGAGGTTTCCCTTGAGCAGAGAGCAAGGAGGACAGAACACCTCTGGGGTTTGCCTGGCTGTCCCCAAGGCAGCGGGTGGCATTACCTTCCCAGGGCCAGGTCCTCAGTGCTGCTCACCTTGGCCTGTGGAGCTGCTCAGGAAAACCCTGCCGAAAGCCAGCAGGGAGCATCCCCTTGTCCAGGGTGAGGAACCCCAGCACATCCCTCCCTGCTTTCCAAAAGCACCCCCAGATTTCTCCCTTCAACTAATTTTCACAGGGCTGAGGCTTTTTCCCCCCACCGCCTCCCCTTCAATCCTCACTCTCGGCTTTCTTAAACCTGGCCCCTAGAAAATTCACATTATTTTGCATGGCAAGGTGTATGGCCCAACACTGGTCTGTCAGTATTATTCTGGTATTTTTACCCAGGCCTGGAAGACCCTGGGGACTGGCCGTGATGGGCTGCACAGAACTGCCCTGTGAGGAGACGCTTTGCCTCTTTGAGCTGGTTCGGGCTTTTCAGGCGCCGTATCTTTAACCTCCACAAATTAAGAGGCTGCGGAAGCAACAGACTCTGCTGCCACAGATGAGGCTGGGAGGTCTCCTGGGGAGCTGGCAGAGCAGTTTTCCAGCAGCCAACGTGTTTCCCAGACTTAGTGCTATAAAACGGGGGGGGAATCGTCAGCGCCAGCAGCGTCTGGGTGGGCGCGGGCAGTGCCCAGGGCGTCCCTGCCGTACGGTGCCACCGATGGGGACAGGGTTGCTGCTGTTGGAAGAGCAGGAGAAGGCTGCGTGGGAAGCCCTGGGAGGGAGCAGGGATGGCATCGGAACATTGGCTCTTCCCACCGGAGCGGGAGCCACGGCTGCCACCCAGGCAGAGGCTCCCGTACCGACAAACAGCTTTGCCATCCCAGCGCAGCCAGCCTGCGCCGCACCGAAACAGGCAGCTAGAAAGTAAACAGTGTCTGAAACCTATTCTCATTAGGCTAATTTACGAATAAATTACCATATTCAATGGCCTTATTTTTACTGCTCGTTAACAGGCCCATGATAGGATGATAATTATGGGATTTTAAGTGGCTAATGGCAGCTGGGGCGTCAAAAGCAGTTTTTACGAATCTGTTTATGGCAGGGAAGGTGACAGGAGGGTGGGACACTGAGATGTTGGAATCGCATGTCGGGGAAAAAAAAGCTTTAATTGTTGAGTATTTATTAGAGAGGAGGGAAGACTGTAATTTAAAAATGAAACTCTGAAAAACAAAAAGGAAATTAATTAGTCTCCTAGCGCTCCGGTGGCTAGCGCTTAAGGAGGACCTCGCTGGTTTGCATGTGGCCTTGGAGGGTCCCCAGGGCCACTGCTTGGTGGGGTTGTCCCCGTGCTGCTGGGCACCGTCCTTCCCACCGTGCTGAGGAGCCACCACAGGACCAGCCCAGTGATGCTGGGGGGACGGAAGGGGCTTCAGCAGCAGCATCTGAGTCCAAGGTTTGCGAGGGGATGCGGCGTGCTGTCCTGCTGTGCCCTGTGCCACCACCCCACGGTGGTTCCCGCTGGCTGGTGGCTGCATCCTGGCTCTGTGTCCCATTCCAACCATCTCCCACCAGCCCCATTTCCTGATAACCAATATTTTTCCTATACATTTAGCCTGGCTGCTCATCATCTCCCATCTCCACCGATTCATCTTGATCCTTCAGCTTAGTATGCAGTGCTCGGAAAACAAACACGTACCAGACTGACAGTGGGAATAAATATCGTGGAGATGTTGATTAGCATTTGATCCCAGCTGGGCCTCTGGAAGCTGCAGCACTGGAATGCCTTGGCAGTTTTTTAATGCTGAATAATTTGATTAGATCAGTGGCTGAGCCTGCTGCTCGTGGTGAGATAAACCCTCCCCAACACCGCCGCTCCCCCCAGCGCCACGCTCGCGCCCGCGCCGCTCCCTCCCTCGGCTGGCTTGCTGGCTTTCTTTTACGGGGCCCTAAATACGTCGTTTAATCAACTCTACAATTTCAATTTAGCACAGTTGTTGACTCGCATGGATGATAAGGTTGGGAGGACCCCACAGATCGCTGGCTGCTTTAACACCGCCGTTTTTCCACGGCCTCCTGGCTTCCCATGCCAAACTGCAGCCAAGCCCAGCCCCAGCCCAGACTGCGGGCGGCTGCCCAGGGATCTGCTTGCTTCGCCCAGGCTGTCAGTCAGCCACCCAGAGGCTTCCAGCCTCCTTGCTGGGTAATTACCAAGGGGGGATGAGGACACGATAGCCACCGACGGTTGGCTTTCAAAAACCCAGGGATGACACTTATTCCATACGTGTTTTGTTCTTCCACGGCAGGGAAAGCGGGAGGACGCAAGGGAGGGAAAGCTGCAGGTCCCTAAGACCTCAGCCATGCTAATTAAACATTGATGTCTGAAACTTTTTGTCTCCTTCCCTTAAGAAAAAAAGAGCGTGGCAGACTCCAACACTGTCTAAACCACTTTTGCTTTTAACCTGGTTTAAGTACCACTGTGGGCATTCCTCTCCAGCCTCAGAATAATCAGTTCAGCGAGTGGCCAGCGAGAGCGCAGTCAACAGCCCCGACCCTCCGCCTGCAGGTTTGTTTCCAAAAGACTCTGCTGTTGGCTGTTTTCAAAGCATGTTTCAAATATCTTATCAGAAAAACATCGTTTAAAAGCAACCAGCCTTTACCTGCCTCCCCAAGTCTCTGCAGTTGCGCTTCTCCCCGTGTCAAGAAAAAATAGAAAAGGGAGGAAAAATGGTGAATGACAAACCCAGCGTTTTCCACCCGGAAAGAATTATTTTATCTGAAAAAGCAAAACTCTTGTCTTTTCAGCCGCTGACCGGCTCCAAGATAAATAAACAGGCAGAGACTTCTTGTGTTTACTTACACTTATTAACATTCAGCAGAGGGTGTGAGGGTGATACTATCTGACAACCACCATCTCCAACTTTCTGCCTTTAGTTTAGTGGCCTGTGATTCTCACGCACAATAAACAAACCGGCTCCCAGCAGGGCTGCAGCCAGCCCCCCCACCTCCTCCCACACATCTGGGGGCGCTTTCAGCACCTGCAGGATGGCCCTGCTGTCACTGTCACCGTCACCCTGACCTGGGGGGGACACCCAGGGAGGTTTTGTCCCTTAGCGGAGGGGAAGGCTACAGCACAGACACCTTTGCAAGGCTAAGTTGAGCACAATAGTGAATATTGGATAATCAGAACAAGGGTTATTTATATTTGTAGTTTTATTTTTTGTTAAAAAATGAACCAAAGTCGGGAAATACAAAGTAAAAGGTCACCCTAGTTCTACGGATCTAATAAAACAACTCCTCCAGAGGTGAGAAGTGCAGATTCAACTAAAAAAGGACCCCAAGCCTAGTCCTTCATATGTAGATGTTCCTGTGCAAGGCTGGTTTCCCTTTGCCCAGGTCAGCCTTGAGGTGATGAGCCTGCCTGGTTGTGCACCCTAAGGTGCCCATAAGCACTGATTGTGCACCCTAAGGTGCCCATAAGCACTCTTGAGGAGCTCTGGGGGATGCGTGTGTTCTTCTAGGACCCTCCTCCAATGACAGAGGCAGCCAAATGCAGGAGGGGACACAGCAGGCTGTACACTGGACCTGCTCTAGTCCCCGCAGGCATCCACGGTCAGGTCCACCACACCCTCTAATGGCCAAGAAACCTCTGTTACTCCACTTCTGTGGCAGTGTACAACCCAGTCTAAACTGGGGGCTGTCTGGTCTCAACTGCTGTCACCCAAATTTATCAAACCAGGTCTTATGGCTAGTTTCCCATTAACAGAGAATCACTTTGAGGATCCCAAGAACCCTGACCCTCTTTATATCTCTCTGTGTGCAGAGATGGCACCACTGGCGGCTGGTGGCTCACACGCCCAGGAGACGGTACCTCATCAAGGGTAATTATGCTGAAAAGTTGAGAAAAGGAACTCATTTATGGAAATAGTCCTTAAAGTGGGACTGATGGTGGGGTACTGGAAGGGGCTGCCTTTCCCCATGAGAGAGGGGACAGCATGGCACCAGTGGCATTGGTTATGTACTGGCATTTGAGTGCAACAGGTACGATCCAGACCCTGAAGAAACAAACGGGACCGTAGCCACAGGCTTCAAGGAGGCCAGTCACATCTAACATGAGCAGTTGATTTATGTGGAACGTTAGATATATCTCCAACAGGTAAAAGAACATGTTAAGAGCATAAAAATAGCTATCGTGTCTTGTCTCTGGGAGCGAGCAACGGCAAACACCCGCTGAGGAGCGTAAGAACAATGATACTTCATCAAATACTCTATTAACCTCCAGTAATTTATGGCTTGAGATCTTTCAGAGCCAGAAATAATGCCTATGTATGGATGCTTGATGGATTTTTCTGCCATTAATTTGGCCGATAACTTTTTGAACCCATGTAAATTTTCGCTTTCACGGTATCGGTGAAAGATATCTCCTGTTTAATCACGCACGTGGGCCCGGGCCTCCTCACTGCTTGCCTTCAACCTGCTGCTGGTGCCTCTTCACGCCCCTGTGTCCTGCATGTTGAGAAGAAAGCAGCAGTGAATCCTGTTCGCTCTCCTGGTTTACAGATGTCTGTTGTGTCCCTCCTCAGACATCTCTTTTCCAGGCTGAAAAGCCTCAACTCAGGGAATCCTGCCTTCATCCCTGCTCATCCCCGGGATCCCAGTCTCAACCTTTCTTACTTCTATCCTTGTTTTTGTGTTATGGAGAAGGGACAGAATTAGTGCAGGATTCAGGCTATGGCAGTATCTGGATGTCTACAGCAGCACAGTGCTCTTTCTTTGGACCTTAGTTTTTCCCCTAATAATTTCCAATATTTGCTTTGTTTTTAGATCACTTCTGGCACTTCTGGATGTTTAGCCAATGTTTCCATAGAGTTATTTATTGCAGCCTTCAGTTTTGACTCCTGGGTGCTGGCCATCCGTACTCGGTCCTCCCTGCGCGTAAAGATGAGCTTTCCAGTTCTACCCCTCCAGTGGAGTTCAAGATTTTACACTTATCTACCTTAAATTTCACCTGCCTCTGCTCATCCCCTCACTCCAGTGAGACATCTCAGTGACTTTTTGCGGCCATCCCTACCTTAAGAAAGACAGATCATGGTGTGCCATCAGCAAACTTGGCCATCTCACCCCTTGTTTCTGGCTCATTTGCCATCCCCTCTTCCAGCGCTGGCTCCAGTGCAGATCCCATGAATCTTCCCTCTGAAAACCAGCCATTTATTCTGATTTCTTGCTGCTGCCCTTCAGCTGTGCCATGTGGAGCCACTGCCCCCAGCTGGGCCAGTTGCCTTCTCAAGGACTTTGCCGAAGACCTTGCCCAACACCTCCCCATTGCCCACTTGTCAGCTTTTCCTAAAGAGACCCAAAAAGCTCTTCTTACCAAGCACTCCCTTCTCTCACACCATACTGGCTTTTCCCCAATTTGTCCCAGTTCTCTAGCTGATGGATAGTCCTGTGTACTGTAGTCATATCTACCAGGCTGTTTGATGTGGACACCAGGGCCATGGACCACAGTTCACCAGTTCTCCCCTGTTACTTGTCAGAAAAAATGTTGTCGTGTTATTTGCCTTCTAGACCTTTAGTACCAAGAGGGTTTAAAATGAGAGTAAATATAATATCAATATTAGATTACCTGTATCACATTAGGGCTCTGGGTGAATCCTACCTGTTCATAGTTCTTCATAACTGTTCAGGTGATTTAGTGGCCCTAAAACTCTTTGCATCTATATTTCACTTTGAGACAACTACAAACATGTCACTGCTCTGCTCCAGAGCAGCATTAACCTGATCCGAGGTACAGCTGGAATGGGGTCAAGATGTAGGGAAACTGGTGGATGGAGTATATGATGGGCACCACTGACTACAGCATACTGGGGACACGGATAGGGGAGTCAAGACCTCGATGCCAAAAAAATGACACCTCCAGCAAAGAGGTGCCCGATGAGCAGGCACAGAGTGGGACCCCCAGTAGCCCCACAGTGCCACAGCCTGGTCCCCACAGGTTGAGGGTCCCCAGGAGCCCATGGAGGCTCCCGTTGACGATGGGCAGGTTTGTGCCAGAGATGGGATCTCTGTGGTTTACCTCTCTCATTACCACGTACCTTCTGCAAAAGGTGCTTTGTACGGAATTAAGAACAGGATTTGTTTCTTCAAACTTTTGCAATTTTAACATCTGCTTGTTTTGGTAAATTTGACAGGGACTCTCTTTTGTCTCTTTTATTTATTTATTTTTTATTTTATGTTTTTGTTTTTTTTTTTTAACAGAAATTCTATGAAAAGTGTTTTAAAAAGTGCTAACTGACAAGCCTACACAGGCTGCCTCCACTCAGGGAGCACTCTGCACAGTTGTTAACTTGTTAGACAGGAGCTAGATTACAATCATAAATAAATGATTTGCTGTCTCCTTACATTCAGACATGTAGCTTTTAAAGTGTAGCTGTCATCCCTGAATCAGATTTAGTCAAATGCTGTGTAACTGCAAAATTATCCTATCCTTACCTTTTTTTATTCTCCATATAATGGACAGTTAAATTGGATTTTCAAATTTGAAGTGCATATGTTTTTCAAATCCCCACAGGGTTGCCATTTTTTCATTTCTAAAGCAACTCACTAATGTTTATCATTACCACACAGAAATATTACAATTCTTAAGGGGCACCTTATAAAATCAGTACGGGAGAAATATGCTTTATCGTCTCAAAATGAAACCAATTTCTCAGCTGATTTGCAATTTATTTACATGTTAGCATTTGATTTTCTGCTGATTTATAGCCCCACATGCCTGTGTCTTGGCTGCTTTCTAAATAAACACAATCAGGTTGGGAAAGCTAATACCAAATTACAGAGCTTTGTTCTAGCTTTACTCTATTAATAAGTTAAATCTTTTACCAATAGTGCCCTGTCTCCCTGAGCACAAGGAGAAGTCATGCGTGGTGCTTCCTGAGGCTGGAGTTCTGCTGCGCTATAAATAATCGGTAGGTGTGGAGCTAAGGGGGGAAATAGAGATCTTGGGCAAAGCAGAAAAGGATAGCAGCACAATTATTCTATTTATTGTTGTTTGCCAAGCTACAAACTTGGAGATCCAGCCGCACCGCATGAAAACCCCGCTGCTGTGGAGGGTTTTATTTCACACGGCGGCTGAAGACCTTTCCTTCCCCTGGCAGTTTTGCAGGGGAATTTCAGAACCAGAACTGTATGAAATCCCACTTTTTCAGCCCGGTCCCGCCACGTGGGCGTAGCTGGACGGGGGTGGGAGGCCAGCAGCGACGAGTCTTTCAGAAGAAGTTGGGTTTTTTGGGTGGCTTTCTTGTTTTTTTATTTTAATGGCAGGTAAATTATTCAGCTGTATGTAAAATAATACCTTCAGCCTTAACTGCTGTGGCAGTAAAAATAACCTCTGGCAAAGATGTCGTACTTTCAAGGTTCAGATCATTAATAAACAATCTGGAAGCACCTCAGCACGATGCCTTCTGGAAGTCCAAGTGACCTGATGGACAATTTGTCCAGGGAGGAGGTGAGGGTGGGCCTGAGAATTCAAATATGCATTAGTCTTGGGGAAGCACACCTTTTTTCACCCTGTAAGGTGCATGTGCAAATTCTATGGATAATTCATGCAACAGTTACTTCAGCAGCATCAAAAGACCCACTGTTTAATTCAACATCCTATGAGCGCGGTGTGACAGCAGAGAGGAGCATTATTCCTGGCGGTGAGTGACAGAGGGCATCAAGCATTCTTCTGAAATGCTCTCGCATCTCCCTCGGATGGCACATCAGGTGTGTCTGAGCTGCATTCATTACAGGATGGCACCCTCACATCAAGGCTCAGCTGCTCGAGATGCCAGCCTGCCCTGGCACAGCCCCCTCACCAGCCCTGCAGATGAAGGGGTGCTCTATAAAAACCATGGGAAGAACCAATAACTCATGTGACCACATCGCTGTGGTCACCAGCATCAGGATATCTTGTAGGAGCTGAGGAGGTGCCCACAGAGAGGCTGGAGGAGCAGACCTTCAAAAGCCAGACACTGGTACCAGCCTGGGCTTGGCTGTGTTGAACTGGGGCCACCTGAGCAGCCCTGTTGGTCCCTTTCTCTTCCATGACCATGGGCTCTGCAGGGCTTCCAGCCTGTTGACACATCGGCCATGTCTCAGGCACTGGGGCACAGGTGTAAAAAAGCCAGAGCAGGTCATTGCCCAGAGAAGCTGTGGCTGCCCCATCCCTGGAGGGGTTCAAGACCAGGCTGGATGGGGCTTCGAGCAACCTGGTCTGGTGGGAGGTGTCCCTGTCCAGGGCAGGGGGGTTGGAACTCAATGAGCTTTAAGGTCCCTTTCAACCCAAACCATTCTGTGATTCTATGGCTCAGTTTCTTTGCAGAAATCACAGTGTCTTTAGCACAGTAATGAACCAACTGCTTCAGTGCTGCCATCAGAATAATCCATATCCAGGTGCCCACTCACGTACTGGAACCTGCCCAGCTTCTGTCCAGGAGCCCACACCACATTCATGCCACATACGAAGGGTAAACTGGATCTGCTGGCCAACTCCAAACCCTGCATCTTGGCAATTAAAACCCAAAGTGGCACAAAGGGATCTCACCACGGGTGAGCTTGGGAAGGAAGATCTGGGGTCTGTGATCTTGTCCCCACCCCGTCCCCAGGCCTGGATGCCGTCCCCAGGCAGCAAACCCAGCCCCGGCAGCCCCAGCCAGGGCCTCTTCGTGCCTGTGCACATTACTGACTGCTTAATGGTGGCTTTTTTTTTTGTTGTTTTCTTTTTTTTCCTGTTGACATTGATCATAATTGTTAGCCCATCGATTGACACGCAGACTCCTTGACAGAATAACAAGGAATGCTCTGTGCCAAATTATTCACTCTCCGCCGGCTGAGTCGCGCATCCTCCTGCCATCAAACCCCGACCGCTTCCAGGCGGCTGGAAAACAAAAGTCCTGTAATTCCAAGCGAGGTTGCAAAGAGCCGGGTGGCAGCGGCAGAACATCAGGTTCCTGGTGCTCCCCACTGCCTGTCAGTAACGGGTATGTGACAGCAATAATGATACCGCCAGCGGAGCCAGCCCTGCTGCCTCTGCAGCTCCAGCAGCAGGGAAACACCGGAGGGAAAATCACTGCACGGAGTGGAGAAAGCCAAGCAACAAAAACTGACCCAAAGCTGGGCAGAAATCTCTTTTATCATAGAATCAGAGGATGGTTAGAGTTGGAGGGGACTTGAAAGATCATCCAGTTCCAACCCCCCTGCCCTGGGTAGGGACACCTCCCACCACACCAGGTTGCTCCAAGCCCCATCCAGCCTGGTCTTGAACCCCTCCAGGGCTGGGGCAGCCACAGCTTCTCTGGGCAGCCTGTTCCTGTGCCTCACCACCCTCACAGCAAAGAAGTTCTTTCCAGTATCTAAATCTCCTCCCTTCCAATTTAAAGGCGTTAAACCTTGTCACTACACCTCCTGACAAAGACTGCCTCTCCAGCTCTCCTGTAGCCCATCCAGATATTGGAAGGGTATCTATGGTCTCCCCAAAGCCTTCTCTTCTCCAGGCTGAACAACCCCAGCTCCCTCAGCCTGTCCTCACAGCAGAGGTGCTCCATCCCTCTAATCATCTTCATGGCCCTCCGCTGGACCCGTTCCAACAGGTCCATGTCCTTCCTATGTTGAGGACTCCAGAGCTGGACACAGTGCTCCAGGCGGGGTCTGACCAGAGCAGAGCAGAGGGGTAGAATCACCTCCCATGACCTGCTGGCCACACTTCTTTGATGCAGCCCTGGATGTGGTTGGCTTTCTGGGCTGCCAGTGCACACTGCCAGCTCCTGTTGAGCTTCTCATCCACCATCACTCCCAAATTCCATTTTACCCTTAGAATTGGGAGTTTGGAGCTCAGGGTCTGACCTGCAAGCCTGAATTCAAAAGAGCACGTCTGATTTGGGTCTGGTTTAAAGTTTGCATGGCTCCTTTGAGTTCATGGGTACAGACCAGCATGAGGCCTGGGTAGAGAAGCCACTGGTTTGCGGTGGGTTGTGGCTCTGTGCCGGTGCTGAGCCGCTTTCCAAACCCCATCTATGGAGCTTGGAAAGTATCACCTGGGGCTGAACATACATTAGAGAAGCATCTGAGAAGATACCCTCCTTCTCCTCACGCCCCCAGGAAAGTTTGCTCTGCTGAAAATCCCAGCTCTTCCCAGTTATCTCTTAGGAATATTGATGTATGCCAGGGATCTCCTTCAGCGAGGGAGACTGAAGAACCGGTGGGTGCTTATGCAAAAATACAGGCTCTTGACATCAACGGTGCTTGTTTAGTTGGTGGGAAATCTCTCCAGTTTTCTTCTCCCTGTACATACACAGGCTTTGTGGGATGGAATATATTTCCCAGCAAATCATTCATCAAAGACCTGGAGGGACGCACAGCACGTGTGGTAGAGAAAGAAAATGGCCACCTAGACGGTGGTGGTTTAAGGACACCCAAGAAAGATGCTTGATGAGGAAAAAAGCTTCCTGTGAATTTGTGCTGGGATAAGGGTTAAATAGGGGACTATCTATAACATCTTGTGTCAATCAAACAGAGTCATCTGGCAAATGTGTGGCAGGATCTCAAAGGGAACTCTGGCATGTCAGAGGCTGGGCTGGGCACGGATTACTCAGGAGCTAGAAAGGGCTTATAAAAACCTGACATGAAAATGCTTCGCTTTGCGTGCATTTTTATGGCATGAGACTATACACCGAGAGCTGTTATCCCACTGGCTGCTAGGCAGAAGCAGGGAAAAAACAAAGAAACATATTTGGGGAAAAAAGAAGGGACTTCAAAGAAGACGTCCTCCCAGTGCGGGAAGAGGGTTGCTTGAAGAACCTCGCCTGGCTTTCGGGGAGCTGGACGGGCGCCACTCGCAGACACTTCTGATAACGCTCGTTTGCTTTCCCTTTGTTTGGACTTCACGGCGTTTTCAGAGCTGGCTCCCTCGTCCCTCCCGCAGGACCCCGGACCCCTCGCCAGGAGCCGCCCCTCCGCCCTGCTCCCCGCAGAGCTCTGCTGCCGCCGGCGCCTTCTCCAAAACTGCCTTTTAAGAAATGAGGGCAGAGAACGAGGGAAGTGGGTCCTCAATGACGTAAGTGTTACAGATCTCTGAAATAAGCTGGGCTCATTAATAGCTGTGCTAAGCGTCGCCGTCGCTGCTGATGATCTCTGAGGTGGTTTTCTGCCTGAGAGGGCTGAAATCTTGACATTTTCCCATCCGTGGTGGGCCACATGCTGGAGGACCTGCCCTCTTCCCCGTTCCGATCAACTCCGCGGCTTCGCCCTGATTGTGGCAGGTTGTTTGGAGGGATCCATGTCAGGATATTTTAGGGAAGCCACTGCTAACACGGCTGTGAAGACAATCTCTCTGTGCGTTGCACAAATCCCTTCCCTGATGGGAATTAGCATGGTTGGGCTGGAGCTCGCCGAGGGTTGCTGCAGGCGGTGATGGAGTGCCTGTTGCAGAGGAGGGATGGACTCGCTCGGGTCTGCAGGGAAAGAGCCTTTCTCTGCAGCAGCATCTTCCCCATTGTCCTAACGAGAGCCCAACCACGGCGCCTGCAAGACTCTGGGAAAGCACCAATGCTGCTCACAGTGACCTTCTGCTCCTGTGGTCCAGTGAAATCCAATGGTAGCCAGGCCCCACAGACTGCAGGGGGCACGGGCAACCTTCCCCCAGCATCACTGGCCCATGGGGCACCCACACCCCATAGGGACCAGCGCCCAGCTCTGCTCTCTATGGCCCCACAAGAAGCTTTGAAGGCTGTGTAATAGATTGCAGGAGAGCCACTCTATTCTCATCAACCTGCAAACTGTTTAATCAGTTAATAATTTACCCCAGATAAACTTTGCAGTGTTTCAGCTGCCTCCGCGACACCTCCAGGCCCTGGAGGGAGCTGGGGAGGGGACGGGGATGTGCTGGGGGAATAGCTCAGGGCACTGGTGCCCTGGCTACAGGATTTCCCTGCTCGTACGCTTTGTTTCGGAGCCGCCAACTTGTTCAGCAGAGCCAATTCCAGTGAACCTGCTCTCTCTGAAATACATCCTCTTCAGTTGTGTTTTGTGGAAAGGGAGGGGAAAAAAAAAATTCCACCCTCCTAAATATTTTCCCTGGGATAAGCCCCCGCGTTAGAGCCCGTGTCCCTTTCATGCTGTTGCACATGGGCTGATATTTAAGGCAGGGACTCATTGTATAACCCAGTGCTTGTGGGATTAAAAAAAAAAAAATAAAAAAAAAAATAGTCTCCATGGAAATGGAGGCCATATCTTTTGAAAACTGTATCAGAGCTCTCTATCCTCTCCCCTTTATCATTGTATTTTAACCTACCAGCTGCATATTTAAGAGCAGAGCTTGCAAGATGATCTTACCCTTTTTTTATTATTTTCCCTCATGTGTTAAGGGAGGGAATACTGACAGGGACAAGTGACAGCTCGCTAATTATTCCCTTACTGCCACTGCTGTTCTTGTTTTGGACGTGTTGCTCATTTTCCTCTGCTCTTCGCACTGAATAATGCATGGGTCCCTATCAGTATTCATGCAGTACCTTCGGGAACTGCCAGCCTAACTAGCTGATAACTGATTCAGTTTGTAACCGGTGCCTTTGGGAGTTGCAAGGAAAAGTAGCCAAGAACAAATTTAACACTTCTTTCTCATTGCCTTAGAACATCAAGGAGAGGTACAGGAGGACTGTGCATGAAATACATTTGTTGCCTGAAGCTGTCGGAGGTGCATAACCAAAGCCGGCGCGTTTAACCCAGCGCCGCGCAGCCTGCGAAGGTCAGTGGGCGATCCAGATGGGAGCCCCCGGGAGGGAGAGAGGGCGAGGAATCCGCTCCTTCCATCCAAGCAGTTGTTTTCAGCAGATGCCCTCTCTAGGCTTTGCAGGGAGGTGCCCAGAAAAGCCACCCCGGAGCCATCTGTACTTCGGAGCGGGGAATAGCGCGAGGCTGGTGCTCGCGCTGGGGTGTGCTCCGGGTTCTCAGTCGCTATCGCTGGTGGTATGAACACATCAGACCAGTGACCCTGTGGAGCTGGGGCCAGTCAGGAGCGGGACGGGGCACAGCCTCACCCGCACCCTGCAAAGAGCCAACTGACCCTGAGCAACACCCGGGAAGCAGAACCCGGTCCCTAACAGCAAGGTCTGTGCAGCTCCAAAGCAAGTTCCCAGAGCATCCTCTCACCCCGAGGAGAACACAAAGCCAGTGAGGACGGGTGAAAGCATTTCCTCTCTTCCTCCATTTAATGTGATTTTGAGCGGGGAGAGATGGAGAGTGAAGTTTGGCATTTTCATGTGTGCCACATTTGTTAAAGGTGAATTTTTATTCTGCCTTCTACATGAAATGCACATTTCTTTTCCCCCACAAAGACTGGGCTCGCGCTACTGAGAGCTGCTCTGTGGGCAACGGGCTGTTCCCTCCACAGAAAGGATGAAAAACTGCTCTGAGCAGTTGGCTGAGTGTTCTTCCTCCAGCTTTTCATCTGACATATGTCAGATGGTGTGACCTCAACCACCCTTAACGGTGTGACCTTAACCACCATATTCACAGTTTCACTCCTCTCCGAGTGTATGTGTATATATATATATATATTTAAACTAGTGCCATGGAGGAAGATAGGTTTTGGGTTGTGTCAAAGTTGTCAGCCGTGCCTTTTGAAGGCGCCGAAAGCAAACAGGGAGATGACCTCGTAAGTGTCCATCATGCCCCATGCAACGGACAGGGGTTCTAGCAGGAAAATTTAAAAGGTCTTTTTGGAGCTCACACCAGGAATTATTTCACCAGTTCCAAGAAAATGAACTTTGTGGAGAAAGTTTAAAGGCTCCTGTTCTGAGTAAAGACCATCCAGCTGAAGGCTAGACAGTAACTGAAGGGTTTTTTTTTTCACAAGGGACGACGTTCCTGAAATGCAGCCAGGTTTAAGAGCAACTTCATCAAGATCTAAGGGAAAAGTCACAGCTGGGCTGTGTGCAGGCTGGATGAGGACATGGATGTTCCTCACCATCAGTCAAGTGCCAACAGCCACAAGAACTGCATTCAGCGGGAGCCCCTTTGGCCACGGGGGGGAGAGCAGGGGTGTCACAAGGAGAACGGGTGAGAGGGACAGGATGACCCAGGTCAGGAAGCTTTTGACTCAAACAAAACTGCTGAGTGATTAATTGATTTTTCTCCTCTATTCCCATTTTAGGCTTTTCTGGGCTTCCTTCCCAGGATGTACCGCTCTTTTTGCCCCTGGTACCATGAGGGACACCAGTTTGCCACAGGGCAAAAATCCCACACGACCTGTCCCACCAGCCCTTCCAGAGATGTGCAAATGAGGTGTTCACCGACAGTCAACAACCTGGGGGGGGGGAAGAAATCAGCCTCTCCCTCGTTGTGGGTTCTGCAGAAGTTGGCAGCAGTTTGGGTAGAGAGTCTGCTAAAACCCTGGGCTAATTGGGCAAAATTAGTGACTTCTTATAAAAGGTAGGAAGAGATTTGAATAACGCTGATCTCTTTATTGCACCATCTATAATTACAACAACAACAACAAAAAGAAAAAGAAAAAAGAAAGAAAATGATGTCAATGAGATAATCAACTGCAGAGTTGAAAATCCCTTGGTAATGACTGCACTCCTCTTCCTTGCCCCCAGTCTGCTGGAGAAGTTTGGCTTCAGTTGTTGACTTGGCAGTGTCACTCCTGTGCCCCTTTCAGTGAACAATTCCCCCCCAACCACAGTAAGTCGTGGAAAGGCATTCACCAGTGTCTGTGGTGCCCCTGGGGAGCCCCTTGGAAGACAAGGAAAAAACCCTCAAGATACTGTATGTCAGTCTATCTCTCACTATAATTATCTTTATTGATTGGGGAACCATTTACATTTCCATCTCTCCGAGTTTCCTGTTAGTGCTGCTGTTTAGATGTGTTCACGGATCAGATTGCAAGAGATTTCAGCCCAAGTGAAAAAAAAAAAGCCAACAAACCCACCTTGTTACGTATGAACTGTATGCAAATCTCAGCAGAGGGGCGGTGGGGCTTCATGGCAAGGAATAGCACCAGGAGCTGTAGCATCAGTGGAAGGAGAAAAGAGGAAGGACCATGTCAGCAAAGCCATTTTTCACAGCATCCCCAGCACACAGTAATGTGCTGCACAGATTTCCTCCCCGTGTTTATTCCAAAGAAAGAGGAACAGAACCGCAGGAGGACTCAAAGCCACCAAACCAGAAATTCTTCTCTCCTGTAGGTTTACGACGTGTCCCGAGGGGATGGCTCCTCTTGTAGACAGGTATCCAGAAATATCTGCTTCACTCAGGTTTGGAAACCATTGAGGATGGCTCCTCAGAGTATGCTCCCCCCTAAAAACTCCACTGGCAGAAATCCTGCTTATTTTCCTCCTGCTTAACCCCCTGTTTCATGGCTCCACGTGTCTCTTGCTGCTTCTCGGCACCAGAACACAACAGTGCCCCTTTGTCCCAAGGGGCTGAGATGCCCCTTCATCCCAACACCCTGGTGCCACAGAAGATGTTTGTGTGACAAACACTGCAATGCCACTGCCTGGAGTGAGATCTGAGGTGCAACATTTTGAGGAATGAGCTGATAATTGTTATCCCTGCAGGAAATTCACATGGCAGACTTGTGCTCCTTCTCACCACTGCCCAGCTGGGGACAGGAGAGAGGAAAAGAGCAGGAGAGGGTCTTCTGCATCCCCCCTGCACCCCTGCAGCCTCCCACGTCACACCGGCCCTCGGGCACAGCACATCAGGGACCAGATGTGGCCACTGCAGAGGAGAGCACTGCTTCCCTGCACCACTTGGGGACATCCCAGTGACCAGGGCTGGGACCAGTCCATGCCCCAAATCAGCAGTCATGGCTGCAGCATCTCTGAAAGCAGCCACTTCCCTCCCTCCAACCAGCCCCTTATGCTCAGCCTGCTTGGTCTCACCCAGACTAGACACAGAATCCCTGCTCCAAAATGGATGTTTTTCACATTAAAAAGCTGCACAAACATTTTATTTCCCATTTGTGGCCCTTTTTGCAAACAGCAGAGAATCCACTCTTTCCTCCAGAAGATTTGTGTCCGAGGGAGCTCCCAGGCTGACATAAAGCTGCCCATACTTTCAAGAGGCCTCTCTGGTAAGCTCTTATTTCTTGGATTCCTTCCCAAAATGAGGCAGTATCACTTATGGGAAGCGGCAAACAGGAGTGATATGAAGCATTGAGAAAACCTCTCCTTTTCAGCAGAGGCGCAAGTGTCATGTCTCTACAGAAATATCAATTATATTTCCTGTACAGCTAATGAGATAGCAGTTGGCAAACATTAGCAGGTAAACAGTCAAACACAGCCTAGCACGTAGTTTGGGCTTTTTGAATTAAATTTGCCCGTTATTAAAGTGTCCCTGAGCGCAGCCCCCTCTGGCATGCCCAGATAAAGAGCCCATAATAATCAATGGAGTGCAGCGAAATGCATGAGGGAACCCTTCCTCCTCCGGTTCCCGGGTAAACAAACCCTCCGGGGGCTCTGCACCTCTGGTGAGAACAAACACCACCATCACATGGGCTGCTGGAGCTTTGACCATCATCCCTCCAAGCCCTTTTAGCCCCGTTTTGATTCCTTGCTCTTGACTACTACGTACTACTTTATCCGGTTAAACCAGCGTTTCACTGTCCTCCAGGGACAGCCAGGACCTCGGCCCCTTCCCCATGTCCCCACACCGGCCATGAGCACCCCTGTAGTGCTGCTCCAGCTCTGGGGTCACCAGCATCACCAGGACATGGAGCTCTTGGAGTGGGACCAGAGGAGGCCATGGAGATGCTGGGAGGGCTGTGAGAAAAGGCTGAGAGAGTTGGGGAGGTTCAGTCTCCAGGGAGACCTTAGAGCTCCTTCCAGTCCCTAAAGTGGCTCCAGGAGAGATGGGGAGAGACTCTTGATTAAGGAGTAGAGTCATAGGACTAGGGGGGGTGTTTTAAACTCAAAGAGGAGAGATTGGGATGAGATTTTAGGAAGAAATTGTTTGCTTGTGAGGGTGGTGAGAGCCTGGCCCAGTTTGCCCAGAGAAGTTCTGGCTGCCCCATCCCTGGAGGAGTTCAAGACCAGGTTGGAGGGGGCTTGGAGCAACCTGAGCTGGTGGAAAGTGTCCCTGACCAGGCCAGGGGGTGGCACTGGGTGGGCTTTGAGGTCCCTTCCAACCCATGATTCTCTGATGATTCTGTGACAGTCCCCAGGGCACCAGCAGCACTTCTCAGTGGTGGCACCAGGATTACCTGCAGGCAGGTACCTGCTCTGCAGAGGGGGAAATGGGGGCACAGCCTGGCCAGCTTGGCTCCTCTGGGATCACCACCCTCTCATAAAACACCAGTTTTCTCCCCACAACATTTGTATTTTACCTCGTCAGAGCTTCCTCTGCTCATTTTTACTGCTCTGTTCTTTTTGGTGAGTAAGAGCACATATCTGATTCAGCATTATTATTAATCCCATATGTAGCTTATGGAGGGAGGAAAAAGCAGTAATTAAGTGCAGTCATAAGTTAAAAGAATTGAATGTGTGTTTCTTGCTTGCCTAATATCTGGCAAGTGCCTCAAGTTTACTCAGTCATCTGCCCCTGATTCGCCTGAATTGTGGGGGTTTTCTACCATGCTGTGTGCTCCCTTTGTCCTGGCCACAGCCACAGTGGGGTTGGTGGGATGCCCTTCATCTTCTGGAGCTTTCTGCCCTCAAAAAAATACCTGCCAGAGCCAGCATCCATTGCTGGATGCATGTACTTGGGGGCTTTCTCAAGCACAGCTGGCTGTCCCAAGCTACCACCACCATAAACGGATTTCAGTCTCAAATCTGTTAAAAAAATACCAGCTTCTACACCAAAGATTCTAGTGGGAAGACGAAGGCTTTGTCACAGGCTGCTGGGAAAGGGGCAGCTGACTGGGAATGCTGGAGGGGGGTATGACAGGAGAGAGACAAGGATCAGTTGCTGATACTGGGCACCAAAGAGAAAACCAGAAAGGGGATTCCATGCTGTAAAGGCGAAGAATGAAACTAAATACCATGGAAAAGGTCACACAATTCTAGAAGAGGAAAAGGCACCAGCAGAAAAAAGGCAAAAAAGAATAGAAGACTGAAGGGCAGCAAGGTACAACGACACCGAGAGCCTGCCCAGGCAAGGAGTGTGGTGACACTGGAGATGGTGCGGCAGGTCACAGTCCAGCACCCACCAAGAGGTGGCAGGGAAGTAACCCCCCCAGGAGCACTGCAGCCTGGTGACAGCCTGGTGACTTGCTCTAGTGCTTGCAGGTGGCTTTTACAGGGTGTTGGGGGCCCCTGGTCGTAGCATCCTGCTCCTCACAGGTGGAATCCAAGGGCAGGTGAAGCATATATGTGGGTAACGACGTCAGCCCTGGAAGAAAGTGGGTTTGGGTAAAATGGGGGGTGGGGTGGCCTTGTAGCCCAAGATTAAGAGCAAGTGTGTGGTTTTAATTTAGGCTTTTTCTGAAGCAAACCCGGGTTCTTGTGTTCTGTGAGGTGCTGGTGTGCAGTTCTGTTAGCAGGGGATGGTACAGAGCTTTATCTAAAGGGTGAAGGTTCCGCTCGTTGCTCTTAGGCCTCCTTTCCTGCAGCTCTTCTGTGAGACCATTTTGGACTCTAGACTGAGAGTAAAGGAACACTTTAGAGAAAAAAAAAACCCAAACAAACATGAATTAATAGCAGTGTACTGGTAAGAGGTGAGCAATAAGGAGACTTCTGCCTGGTCCTAATGCAGTGAGCTTTTGAGTTGCTCCTACACCGAGCTTCATCTCTCTGAAATGAGGATGAATTATGAGCTCTCCGAGTTGTTTCTCCCTCAGGCGCTGGAAGGTTTTAGAGTTTCCCCTTGCTGGGGTCAAGATCTGCTTCAAGGCACTTGACCAGAAGGATATGGAGTGAAAACCAAACGCTGGGAGCTGTGGAGTCGGTGGATTCCTCTTGGGTGGTGAATCATAGAATTGTCTAGGTTGGAAGGGACCTTTCAGATCATCTAATCCAACCATCAACCTAACTCTGATAAAAAACCCTCATCACTAAAATGAGCTGGTCTTGCTCTCAGGGTGATACTAGGAGAATATACATCTTTTCTAATCTTTTTAAATATGCTCTTAACAGAGCATCCTCTGAAATACTAAGTGTTTTGCTTGATGTCCCAGGAAGCCCTAGGAGATACCTTCACCTGCAGGGGCTGTGTTGTGCCCTGCCAGACCCCCAGCTCACTGTCACACCATGGTTCCTTTGCCCGGGTCCCTTGGAGCTCGGCATTCCCACCCAACCCCTCATTCCCTGGTTTTTCTTGCTATTCCCTCCATCCAGAGGATCATTTTTCAGACAGCCCCAGCGCTTTGCCCTGCAGTCAGACTATTTAGTCTGGTTTTGGTGACCCTGTCTGACTGGTGGAGAATAAGCTCTCAGGTTTCTCTTTTCTCTGCAATCACTACACATTTTTTTTTTTTCCTTTTTTTTTTTTTTTTAAGCAAATACATACCTTTGAGCCTCAGCTTTTCAGAAGGACTTAAGGTGGTCCCATTCTCCTTCCTCTGTGCGAAGAGAAATGCTCAGAATAGCACCGGGATTTGCCTTCCTTTGCAATTGTGCTGCGGGAGGGCAGGGTTACCTTCCCTTCCTTGTCACTGTGGAGTGGCCATTCAGAGCTAACATTTACCTCCCCCCCCCAAAAAAAAAATAGAAAAAATATTCTAAAAAGCAAGGAAAACTCACATTCTAAGAGGCAGGCAGTGCAAATCTCTGAGCACTGAGGCAAAGAGTTAGAGTTTGCTTCGGAGAAGCGATGGTAACATTTTTGGTTGGTTGCTTTGGTTCGACTAATACGTGCTGGGGGGGGGGGAATAAAAAAAAGGCAAAATAAAATAAAATAAAATAAAATAAAATAAACAACAACAACAAAACCCATTGCACTTTTAAATGTTAATTCTAAAGGTTTTTTATACAAAATTTGCCCCAAGCTCTTCTGTGCTTTGTGCTTTGTCCGTGGCCCCTCTTGAAGAGCATTGTGCGCCCTGTGCGGAGTCAGCAGGACCGGCTCCTGCTCGGGCTGGATGGCTGCGGCTCTTCTCCACTTAATTTTGGCGTTAATTACCATCCACAAGCCCAGGCAGCCGATGGCTCATCATGGGCTTTACGGTTTTGACACCTCGGAAATATAAGAGTCGCTCAATGTACAGAGGAAAAAACCACCCCAACTAAACCCCGGGCTCTATAAAGGGTCAGAAGCGTGAAATATCCTTCTCCATAAATAACAAGCGAGGAATATAGTTTAAAAATAAAACGTAAGGGACCGATGCCACATGGTATAAAATTTCTGGAGCTCGGTGCCTCCGAGCAGTGAAAGTGCTGACTGTGACAAGCCCAGGGGAGGCCGTTGAATCCATCAGAAAATAAAAGTTAAGCGGTGCCCGGTGCCAGGCCGGGATTCATGGATTCATCCCCATTTATCGGCCCACCCGCAAAACACAGTAACCGCTGGATGTGGGTCGTTCAGCCGCTGCGTGCTAATGAAGTCGGCATTAATTAGCAGCCGTGGATTGATTTTCATGATTTGTCTGTCTGGGCCCCTCAAACGAGTCTGGAGGAACTTGGTGCTTGACCTTCACCGCGTTCAATGACAGATGGGAGACGCCGCCTTCCCCGGGCTTTGGGAGGGATAAAATGTCCATTTCTGGGGTTCATCCTGGCTCCAGGGTGCCTTCCCTGGGGTGGGGGGAGCTGGGGGAGCAGCCCCGACCCCTGGAGCTCTGTTCTCCTTCCCTGCTTCCCGAGACAGTTCTGAGGTTGGTGAAGAGAGGGGGGATATTTTGATTTCAATGATTCTCGCTGCAGCACAGGGACAAGGCAGTGATTTCCCAGCTCGGATAGATGAGGGGCTGGGAAGGGGCTGGTGGGGGGGGGGAGCTGGTGGTGCTGGGGAGAACCTGAATGCCCATTATGAACCTGGGGTGTTTTTGCAGGGGATGCTGGTGGGAAAACCAGCAGCAAACTGATTTTAGAAAGGGGTTTGGAGGGGTCTCTACACCCCTCCCACCCCACCACCCAGAAGCTTTTCAAGTGGAACAGCCTGCAGCTATTACAATAAACACCTCAGCCGCAACCTGTCTCTCATTTGCATATTAGCAGCCTTAATTTTGATGAAATATGCAAATGTATGCAAAATGAAATTCATCTCATAATGACACAAGGCGATTAAACAATTTTTATGCTTAAATATTCTGTTTAATGAAATCAAACAGACCCATGCGTGTGACAAATTTGCCTCAGCATGGAGAAATTAGTGGATATCAAAAAACTAACACAGAATCCCAAACACGGGACGTACTGCGCTGGGCATTGAAATCGCCTCTTCAGCGTGAAAATAATCAGTGTTTCTGATAACCAAATGAACTGGAAATTATATTACAGAGAACCACTAAAAGAAGTTAGTGGCAAGGTACTTTGTTTCCTGCTCTCCAAAGAAATCCCCTTCTCCGGCCATCTTTTATTTATGTTCCAGATGTTAAATTGAGTAAACACGCTCGCGGGTTCTTTTGGGGTTTTTTTTTGTGTGTTGTAGATAAAAAGATGATGGTAGGGCCTCACTCAGCTGCAGACAAAGCATTGGTGGGTCTGGCACGGATCTGGATGATGGTGGTGCTGGTTGGGTGGGCTGCCATCCCTGCCAGCATGGCACGGTGCTGGCACTGCTCCTGCTCTGCAGTCCCCATCCCGCTGCCAGCCATCATGAGCTGCTTTTCGCTATAATTATGCTCCCGGTTGCTAGAGCTGCATGGATTTGGTTTATTAGATGAGGGAGTCTAGAGCTGGATGCCTGGGTGGACATCCCCCCCACCACGTCAGTGCATGGCTTAAAGCTCGCACTGGGCTCCTTAAGTGTTTCCTTGGCCTTCCTCTGCAATCTGATCATGGAATCATAGATGGTTTGGGTGGGAAGGGACCTTAAGCCCAACTGGTGCTACCCCCTGCCCTGGGCAGGGACACCTCCCACCACACCAGGTTGCTCCAAGCCCCCTCTAACCTGGCCTTGAAGCCCTCCAGGGATGGGGCAGCCACAGCTTCTCTGGGCAACCTGGGCCAGGCTCTCACCACCCTCACAGCAGAGAAGTTCTGTCTCAGATCTCATCTCAATCTCCCTCTTTCAGTTTAAAACAACACCCCTTCGTCTTGTCGCTCCACTCCCCATCTCTCCTGGAGCCCTCTCCTGGAGCCCTCTTTAGGGACTGGAAGGAGCTCTAAGATCTCCCCAGAGCCTTTTCTTCTTCAGGCTGAACACCCCCAACTCTCTCAGCCTGTCCTCACAGCAGAGGGGCTCCAGCCCTCGGCTCATCTCTGTGGCCTCCTCTGGACCATTTCTCCCAGCATTTCATTTCAGTTTTACTCTCCATCCATCACGTTCATGAATTTCTAAGGCACACAGAAGGTGACAGTGATGTTAGCCATGGGGAAGTAACCTACTTTTTGAGAAGTAACCAGTTAGGAATTATCTCCAGTTTGGTGGCTGGTTCCACCTCCTCTTCCCAGTGCTGCACTCCCCACTGAAACCAGTCCTTCCTCCTGCAGAGTTTGGAAACCCATGGTGTGGGAAACACAATCCGGGAGATCTAGTCTGGACCAGTAAGGCTTGCTCTTGCTGCCAGGCTGGAAGGAAGGTCTGCAGTGACCCCCAGATGTAACACTAAGCCTCCTACCTTTAATGGTTTGTCCAGATGGCCTTACTTTCCCCTCTCAGTTCAGATATGATAAACCCCAGGTAATTTAATAGCGGTCCCATGCACACTTGTGTTTTATTTTTCTGTAGACTATTTTCATTACAAATAAGTTTTGAAAGGAAGCTCACTGCTGATGGTTTTCCCATGTTCCAATTAACTTGGTTGTGGTGAATAACAGGGAAATTCACAACTGGTCTGATTCTTTTCTAGACCCAGAGGTGCTGCAGGGCTGCTAGGACACCTGATGGGATCGCACTCCAGGATGTGTTTCCCAATACTTAGTCTCTCTTCTTAGTTGGGTTTTTAGTTCTGTTTTCAGCACACAAAAGGAAAGCTTCTGCTGCTTCCCTTGGGTGTCCTCTACATCTTTCTGCCAGGAAAAGAGAAAATTGGGAATCTTCATCTCTGCTTGGGTCCAGCTCTTTATGGCTCCCATTGAATACTGACACAGGAGGCAGCCTGCCCACCACCTTCATCTCCTCCTGCCTTTGCTCGGAGGAGCTGGATGATAAAACCAAGCCTGGTTGTTGGTTTAGTGCCTGGTGGCTCTTGTTTTCCTCCAAGAGCCCCTTCCTGCTATGGAGGAGTCACAGCTGATCCACAGCATCTCGCTTTGCTCCAGTCACTGACAGAGACCGGCACCTTTCCATGGACCGAAGCGATAGCGGGGTTGGAAAGAATCTTTGCTTCCATCCATCACTGCAGCCTCATCCCAAATTTTCTGTCTGGAACCTTTTTTTGCCTCTCCCAGTGGAACAGCATCCAGATTTTCCTGTTTCCTCCCTCTCACTCCCTTGTGTCTCGGCTGTTTGGGCTGTGCTCTGTCCCAGCCCCGTTCCTCTAGGTTGTATTCTGCATTTCCCTAATTCTTCTGAGTCCTGTGGTGTCTGCTGCTGGTGGCATTTTACAGCTTATCCCAGATGAGTCTCCTCTGCAAACTTTATTGATAGCCTGTTTATTTGCTCTTTGAGGGTATGAATGGTGCTTTAAGCAATACTAGTCCTGGTGCCGGTGCTGCATCCAACCCGCTCCCCTCAATGACACTCATCCCACTGCTCCAGTTCATCTCCCGTGGTATCTGACCAGCTTCTACTCCCAAAACTCCCAGTGCCCCACAGGTGAGCGATACTGGTGCTGCTGGGCAGCTCTGGAGCCGTTACCCTCCCACCCAAGGCTTTGTGCAGCTGGAAATACCATCGCTGCCTCCTGATTCACAGCCTTGTTTTTTAACTACTGCTCTGTCCTTCTGGCCTCACACTCCCCTGCGCAGCATGTCCCTGACTTCCCCTCCTCTCCTTCTGGGCTGTCACGGCCTAATTGATGATTTTAGGGAGTAGTTGACTCAGGCTGCCTGGTTTTGCTCTGAAAGTTCATTCCCTCAGCCTGGAGCTGGGAGGCCAGGCTGGGACAGGCTCCATCTTCGCTTGGAAATGCCCTGGGGTGCATGGACTGAGGGCATCCCAGGGAGCACGCCATGCCTTACCTTGTCACCCTCTGCCATGCCATGACGTGCCACGCTGCCACACAGAGCAAATCTCCCCATCTCCTCAGCCCAGTAGATAACTGGGAGCTGCACAAGCAGCTTTCGGCACCTTCCTTTCCCTGGGGGGATACGCCCTGCCCTGAGTGTGGGGCTCTGGGCAAGCCCCTGCCAGTCCCCTCGCTCGGTGCCTCTGCCCTGAACGGGACGAGGCTCCTTTCCCCCCTGCCAAAAATTACACAGAGCTGGGAACCATGAGCCGCAGCGCCGAAACGCGGACCCCTGCCAGGCCTCATAGCACAGCCATGATGTAAGAGCAGAAAGTCAGCAAAACCCCCAGCGCTTGCGCCCGGGAGAGTTAACCCTTGAGGAGAGGGAAGTCCTGGGCTGGTGGTCTCTGAAAGATGATGGCTTGCCCCTCACCTTGAGCTCCTGGCCCCTTGTGTCCATTCTCCTCTTGCTGGCACCCTGGGCACCTGCGGGACATCTCCTCTTTCTGGGATCAGCCCCGGACAACTTTGTCATAGAATCATAGAATATGTTGGGTTGGAAGGGATCTCAAAGATCATCCAGTTTCAACCCCCATGCCCTGGGCAGGGACACTTCCCACCACACCAGGTTGCTCCAAGCCCCCTCCAACCTGGCCTTGAACCCCTCCAGGGATAGGGCAGCCACAGCTTCTCTGAGCAACCTGCGCCAGGGTCTCACCAACCTCACAGGATAGAATTTTTTCCTAAAATCTCATCTCAATCTCCCCTCTTTGAGTTTAAATCCATTCCCTCTTGTCCCATGGCTCCCCTCCCTGATCAAGAGTCACTCTCCATCTCTCCTGGAGCCCCTTTAGGGACTGGAAGGGGCTCTAAGATCTCCCTGGAGCCTTCTCCAGGCTGAACCCCCCCAGCTCTCTCAGCCTGTCCTCAGAGTGGAGGGGCTTCAGCCCTCACAGCATCTTCATGGCCTCCTCTGGCCCCGCTCCAAGAGGTCCATGCCCTTCTCGTGCTTGTCCACACCGATGGAATCAATGGCTGTTTTTCCATGCTTGGAGTTGGGCTGCACCAGCTCCCTGGTCCATGCCCAGGTGGTGATGGGGGCTCTGCACTGCTTGTGCCAGGGAGACATCTTTGAGCTTCCCACTGCATCTATCTCCTCCGGTCCTAGCACACCTTGGGTGGGTACCTAGATGGTGTCCCATCCTCATGCTCTGTCTGTCCTCCACAATTAAATCATTCCTAAGGCAACAGGTTAGGGGCTGAGAAGTCCTTAAATTATCAGAGAAAGTTTATGAACTTTCACAGCATAAAATGAATGTGACACTTCCTCACCATAATAAATGTTCATCAGAAATGACTTGATCCAAACAACCTTGTGCTACAAAGCCATCGGGCCATGAAAAACCTTTGACAAAACAATCTCCTTTAAACGTGGCTTTGCTGGAATTAGGGCTGATTACGATCAGATGGCTTCGTAGTTTGACCTTGTTACATTCCCATTATTTTGACAATTCACTGAATATTTGTAATATTTCACCCAGGATGAGCATTCTCACAAAGCGAGGTGGGTACAACTGCTGTATTCGGGGCTCTTTTCTGCAGGGATTTAGCTTGATCCAGAAGAGCTGATGTGCCATGAGCTTTCCCTGCTGCACTCTCTAAGTGGGCCGTTTTGGACTAATAAAAAACGATGGAGAAAGATGTTCTTCACCCAGAGACTATCTAGAAGAATGTGCCCCATCCTTTTTTTAATGGTCAGGACTCTGAGTGTGCTGAGCTCCACTGGCGTTGGGCGCTACGGCAGCTCCATTGCAGCACCCACAAACTTTGTGTGCGGGTGGCTGGGGAGCACTGGGGCCACTGGGGAGCACTGGGGAGCAATCCTGGCCCTGTCCACGTATGGTTCCTACACCAAGGTGGTTTTTTTTTTTTCTTTTTCAGGGACCAGAGAAGCAACACCTAAATAAATAAGCAAAGTGGATGCAATTCCAAGCTCATATCGTGTTACAGTAATCAGAGGATAAAATTGTTTTTCTCTGTGACCTTGTTACAACCATTTGCAAAGTCTGTGGAGAAAACTGCACGTCTCCATCAATCCTTCCCTCAGAAAGCCTCGCTGCTCCTCTCTCTGAAGTCAATTAAAAAGGAGCTTTGGATGGGGAAGGGGACGAGGGAGCGTGTGGCGCTGCGGGGGGGCTCTGGGAAGGCTGGTTGGGTTTGAGAGCTCCCCAGTCAGGAATCACACACATGGGTGGGGGCCTGATAGCGCCCATTAATTGATTTGCTTCTGATAACAGGAGCCTGAGTTCATTGTAAAAACTCCCAGCACAATTGGAGGGCTGCCTGTTATTATCAGGCTAAATAAATATGGGTTAGCAACCAATTTGAAACATCTGCTTGGGGCGAAGTCTCTGTTAAGACTTTCCCAGTCAAGTGCCTTGTATGAGGGAGACGGTGTGGGAGCCCCAGAGCTGAGGAATCCATGTGGGAACCCGGCAGTCCAGGACTTTGGCAGCCATTGTGTCTGAGTGACCGTGACGGGGCTCTCACTGCTGTGCCATCTTCAGTGCTCTTGGGAATCATAGAATGGTTTATAGAAGGGACCTTAAAGACCATCCAGTACCCAGAGGAGCCAAACTGGCCAGGCTGTGCCTCCATTTCTCCCTCTGCAGAGCAGGTACCTGCCTGCAGGTAATCCTGGTGCCACCACTGAGAAGTGCTGCTGGTGCCCTGGGGACTGTCACAGAATCATCAGAGAATCATGGGTTGGAAGGGACCTCAAAGCCCACCCAGTGCCACTCCCTGGCCTGGGCAGGGACACCTCCCACCAGCCCAGCTTGCTCCAAGCCCCCTCCAACCTGGCCTTGAACCCCTCCAAATGCTGTGGGCAGCAGAGCCATCTCTACCACTGCACTGGGACAAAGCTGGACCTGAACTGGGCTGAGCTGGGGGTCCCATAGCCCCTTCCTCATGCAAGGCAGCACTGGGAATGGTGTGGTGCCAACTGCTGGACCCAATTGTCATTGGAGCCCCTTGGGTCTGAGGTTGGGGATGCTCTGAAACCTGGGATGCTGAAGCAGGAATTTCATCTGGAGTGGCTTAGGCTTTAAAGTTGTCCCTAGACACCTCCTGCACAGAGACTGCTCATCCCAAAGAGCCGAAATCCGAGGGAAAAGCTGCCCCAGAGAGCAGCTGAGCACTGGGGTACAGCTTCTGAGGGTGAGGACAGCATCGGTGGGTGCTCCCAGAGTTTCCTGGGGCTCCCCAGCACCCAGGGGCTGGGGGACTGAGCTCAGCTGCCCTTGGAGATAAGATAAACACAAGGGAGGGAGGGAGGGAGGGTGGGCTTTCTCACAGGAACCTTGTGGGAAAAGCGAAACCTCCTGTCGTGGTTCACTAACTGCTCGCCTCGTGATATCCCCGGGAGGGGGGAGCTGGGCAGGCGTCATAAAACCAGGCAGTTTGCCCCGGGAATAGGGGAAGAGATGTAAATGTGCTGAAGAGATGTAAATGGGCAGAACACCCTGCAGGAGCCAGTGTCCTGATCCATGAGGATGCAGGGGTTTTTAGGGACTGGGCTGCCTTTTTCACCCCATCATCACACCTGGCACATCAAGGCACCCCACGCACCGATGCTGGGACTGTGTCCCCAGGGTCCTGGGGACACCTTGAGACCCCAGAGAAGTGCATGTAGCCCCAGATGGGGACACTCATGGTGGCTAGCACACGTCCTTTCAGGGTCCCCTGTGTGTGTGGGGTATCAACCATGTGTTGGGACAGCCAGAGCCGGGTGAGGGAGGCTGGAAACCCAGCTCAGACGAGCACCCAAGTTCAGCAGCATATTTGATGCACGTTGAACATGCAGGAGGCTGGAAATCACAGTCCATGGCAGCGTCGGTGCGGCGCTGAGCGGGGCCTCGGGGCTGCTGATGCAACAAACAGTTCTATTTATTTTTGGATGCATGGGATGCTCAGTACTGAATAAATAACACCGCCTGCATCGGCGGAGGCAGCGCGAGCGCACGCTCGGGGCACACTGTCCATGAAGGACTGGAGGATGTCGTGGAGACAAGATCCACGTTAACCTCATGCACCAGGAATTCAAGAAAGCCACCTTGGCCACCCTTACCCTTCCTCCCTCAGTGTCTGAGACAGGCCAGATCCTGTCAGCTGGTCAATCTGCCTGCATCCTCCTAAATCAGTGTTCTGCTCTCCTTTCTTCTTTTTTTTTTCCCTTTTTTTTTTTTTTTTTTTAATTTTATTTTTATTTTCCCCGAGCACAATCCTATCTCCTCGCTGTTGGACAGTGGCCAAACGCAATCACTTCCCTGAAAGACTCGCTAAATATGTTCAGCGAAAGAATTTAATTAGCCTCTTTCTCTTCCTCATGAAGCTTTTTAAGAAAAAAAAAAAAAAAGGG
>VZTM01031129.1:177276-192012 GCA_013400555.1 Jacana jacana | reverse complement strand
AGGGGGGGGGGGATAGAAAAGGAAAAGAAAAAAAAAGCTCTCTGTCTTCCAAGCCCATCTTCTCAGCTCATTGTTGTAGCTTTGCTGCTCTATTCAGGATTTTAGTGTATTTCTGACTGGGATAGTCGAGCCCAGGGATCAGACCCATCCTGCCCGCTCATCCCAGTCTCCCCGAGCACTTTGGTGGCAGGAGCCATGCATCCCTCCTCCTGCTGGAGGAGTCCATTTACTGGGACTTGGAGTTTAAAGGAGTCTTTGGTTGGGATTTTTGTTTTCGGTCTCAACTCCTGCGAGAGATGAATCACAGCTCCATAAGTCTGGCTGAGAGTACAGGGGTTTTGCTGAGACACACGAATGCAAGGGAACGCAGGGACTGACACATGTCCCTGGTCAGCAGAGCCCTCCTAACAAGTACCATACATCCTAGCATAGAGGCTTCCCAGTATCGGCCACTGTGGCCATCCCGCTCTTCCAGCCTGCAAAGGGGAGACCCTTGGCCTTGCTGCCAAAAAAACTCACCCAAAAAATCACAGAACCACAGAATGACAGGGAGTTGGAAGGGACCTCTAGAGATCATCCAATCCAACCCTCTGCCAGAGCAGGTTGTGCAGGAATGTGTCCAGCTGAGTTTGGAATATTTCCAGAGATGGAGGCTCCCCCACCTCTCTGGGCAGCTTCTGCCAGAGCTCTGCCACCCTCAAAGGGAAGTTTCTCCTTATGTTTAGTGGATCTTCTTATGTTCCAATTTGTGCCCATTCCCTCTTGTCCTGTCTCTGGGCACCACTGAAACAAGCCTGGCCCCCTCCTCCTGACACCCACCCCTTGAGTATTTCTAGGTGTTGATCACATCTCCCCTCAGCCTTCTCTTCTCCAGACTAAACAAGTCCCTCAGCCTTTCCTCTTCAGAGGATGTTCTAATCCTAGAACAGAGTTTTAGACTAGAACAGAGATGCTCTAGTCCTCTCACCATCTAGCCCTCTGCTGTACCCTCTCCAGCAGTTCCCTGTCCTTCTTGAACTGGGGAGTCCAAAACTGGACACAGCTCTCCAGAAAATCCTTCCTCCCTGCTTTGACAGGAGCTGATGAGAACATTTCCCTATGTTTATTGTCATGTCAGCACCTGAGCCAGGAGCAGGACAGCCCAGGGCAGGGTCCGTGTGGTCCAGGGGGAGTAGATCCATGCAGATGGAGCCCAGGAGCCCTCCAATGTGCCGGGGGGGGCGGGGAGGGTGGGCTGGTTGAGGTGCCTGCTGTCAAGCTAACGAGTTGGGAACCAATTTGTTATGAAATTTATGAAATGTTATGTAACTGCGAGGAACCAAAAGGCAGACTCTCTTAAAATGATATCCTTGTTAATAATCTCCTTCATCCATCACTGCTGCTCGAGGATCCTCTCGTTTTTATGCAGAACATAAATTATTGGGGGCGGAGGGAGGAGCCCTACAGGCGACGGGAATTATAAACAGCTGGTTGACCACAAATGACACCTCCTGCATCATCAGTGAATGCACGTGGGAGCAGCAACTGCCCTCCATGAGCACCCATGCCAGGGCTGGGGACTACAGGGACTACAGTCTCGGGGGGCTTTGAGGAAAGCCACCCCCACAACAATCCCCCCCAAGCTGGTACCACCCATTGGCTCCAGACCCTGCTGATATTTTAGCTCTGTTGATGAAGAATCTGTATTTTTCTCATACCTACTCTGTGCCCGCATCGCTGCGTGCACCAGGAGACCCTGCACATCAGACGCTCCTCTTCCTCCTGCCCGACGTCTCTCAAACGCCGACTTCAAATCCGACCCGGCACGTTGAGAACATCAGACCTTGGATGTCAAACTCCCCGCCCTGAGAGCCTGAATTTTTAGAGGGAGAGCACTCAGTGTTTTCTGAACCCCCTTTTCTGGTTTCCTGGGTGCTCACCCAGAATCACTCCTCACTTCTGCAGATCTTGGCCACCGCTTTTCTTTCAGAGCATCTGTGCAACGCGGCCAAAGCTAATGCTGATGTTGGCTCTCGTGCGAAGCTAAGGGTTAAGGGGAAGGGATCAAACCATAGAATATATAGTGAATGCAGCTTTTCTTGTTCTTGCTGCATTGTGATATATTTAAACTTTCATTTAGCATAAATACTGTGGGTCAAACACCAGACAGATTCACCAATTATATTTTCCCCTATTAGATGAAATATGTTTCTAATTTGGCCATAGTTTTGTTTTATTAGACCTGTGGCAGCAAGGGTGACCCTGTTTCAAAATAACCTTTTCAGATCATTTAGCCCTAGTCTTTTGCAAATAGAGTTTGATAAAGCAAAAATGTGCCAGTCTATTTTTTAAGCGAGGGTTATGTGAACCCAATTCCTTCCCCGAGTCGAGCAGGGGCCCCACTGGAGCTCGGGAGCCCTTAGGAAAGCATTATGTTACAGCCGCCTATCTGCGCGGCGGAGCCAGCCTCGCAGACCCCATGTGTGAGTGCAGAAGGAAAACAGCGTTTATTTTGCGCAGCGGATTCGGGCCAGAGGATTTTTGTCTCTTGAAAACGTAATAAAATATAGTATTAGCATTTCCCAGCTTTAAAGGCTTTCAAGCCTGACAGCCTTTGAATCGCCGGTTGAAAGGCCCGCGCAGCGCGACTCGCTGGCCCCGGCTACAGATCTCCCTGCTTTTCTTAAAAGCCAGGGAGAAGCCTTGCCTGTGAAGCCGAGAGCAGGCAGCCCTCAGGTATCTCCCCAGATCAGCTTTTGCTTTTTTCTATGTGGTGCAAAACAGATAGATGAGTTATTTTTACTTTATGCAATTCCTCTTTTTTTGTGTTCTTCCTCCCCCCCCTCCCCTCCCCGCCCCGGCTTATCTGATCCGCTTATTTTACCAAGGGCTTTCTTTCCTTCAGGCTCCCGGGCTCGGAAGCTCAAAGCTTGTCGCAGCCTGGCAGCCCCTTTTCAACCTCGGTGCCAGATACCCATCAGCTCTGATGGCTGAGTGCTATCGCTGCCCTTATCACGCCGGCTTACAAATCCGTGGAGGAGTTTTAACAACGCGGCCGCCTGCGTCTGCGGGAAGTTTTCCTCCACACCCGCGGCCTTCACCCCGGCTCTGTCCCTCCATGGAACCCAGGTGCCTTGGTCCTACAGCCAAGGGCAGAACGAGCTCCTCAAGCAGAGGAGATATGTCCGTAAATAGAAGTTGCTTAAACTCTCCTCCCTACTTCTATTTTTTTTTTTTCCTGCAAAAATTGCCTACTTCAGTAACTGCTCCCTTTCCCTGAGTCCTTCAGTCTTATTTCTGGGATTCAGAGTGATCAAGTGATGGTAAGGGAGCAGTCCCAGAAATAAATCCCCAGGGAAGCCACAGATTAACTATTCGGAAGAACTTCTTTGGTGTGAGGGTGGTGAGAGCCTGGCCCAGGTTGCCCAGAGAAGCTGTGGCTGCCCCATTCCTGGAGGGCTTCAAGGCCAGGTTGGAGGGGGCTTGGAGCAACCTGGGCTGGTGGGAGATGTCCCTGCCCAGGGCAGGGGGTGGCACTGGTTGGGCTTTACTGTCTCTTCCAACCCAAACCATTCCATGTTTCTATGATTCTATGATTCTATGATTTTATGATTCTATGATTCTATGATTCTATGATTCGCTGTACTGCCCCAGGCCATATGTCCTCCTGCCCCAAGCCTATCCCTGGAGGAATGGGGACCCTGAAAGGCACAGCCTTGTGGGGATCTGGAGAAATTGTGGCTGCTCCATCCCTGGAGATGTTCAAGACCAGGCTGGACAGGGCTTTGAGCAACGTTGTCTGGTGGGAGGTGTCCCTGCCCATGGCAGGGGGGTTGGAACTCAACCATCTTTAAGGTCCCTTCCGACTCTAACCATTCTACGATTCTGGATGGATGGTTCCCAGGGGCTCCCGGCAGCTCTGCTTCCCCTGAGCTTCTCCTGCTGCTCATTTGGCTTGCAGTGCATGATTATCCTCAGAGAAAAGTAATCACAAACAGCCATATATGTTGTGCTGGTGTGTCCTCCTTCTGCTGGCCTGGTTTATGCAGCCGTGTCCCCATCGACGCCACAGAGGGCAAGCGCTTGCCCTTCACACCGGCAGGAATGATGCCACTGCCATTGCTATCGTCATCGTGGGTCACTGCGATTCAAAACCAGTCAGAAACCCACATGTATCACAGGCAGAAAATGATGTGTAAAACAGCATTTTGAACTGAGAGAGTCATGCCTTCGAGTTTTCCGAGATTTGATATTCTTAGCAAGTATTACTTCTTACTAGGTAAATATTTGATGAAGCGCCGTGACAAAGCCCGACTGAAGAGTCTCAGCGGTAGCAAAGTGAAACCCCTGTAAAAATGTACTAGAAATCAATATATTCCTGTGAAATGTTCTCGTGTCACTGAAATTGCAGTTTCCAGTGGAAATGCTCCATCAGAAAATTTCCTGCTAATACTGCTCCAAGCCTGGAACCCCGGAGCTACACCACTTCAGACCCCGCTCAAAGCTATTTTTGTTAAGTCTTTAACACCTTTTAAGTCTTTATTTGAGAGAAAATCCCTCCTCTGCACTGACAGTGAATTTAAAGGGCATCATCTCTCAGGTGTGGGAGGATGCTCCTCTCCCCTCCTCTCCAGGGGGATAAAACACGCTGTGGGTTCCTCTCCCGGGAATGAGGAGTGAATTTCACCCCATCTCCCAGTGTCCCAGCTCTGCAGACCCTGGTGACTTTAGCCCTTCACCTCCTTGGTTCTCCTCCTCTATCGTGCTTTTCCTTTTCCTCACTGCCTTCTGCCTTTAAAAACAGGATTTGGGATTTGCTCTTCCCCTAAAGCCAAACACCCCCTCCCCAGTCCCAGTATGCCCTGTGCTCCCAGCCCCAAACATGCTGCCAGGACCCTCCAGTTTCTCCTGTCACCCCAAGAATTTCCACTTGCTCTGGAGGCTGCTGCCAACCCCAAAGACCTCTTAGACCTGGGCCAAGCTCTTGCACCACAGGGAGAAGGTGGAACTCGATCTTAAGCAAAACAGAAACCTCGCCAAAAGTTTCAACTGAACGTCTGAGGTTGGAAGGAGGAAAATTTCCAGCATCTCAGCCCAGCTGGACAGTCCGGGGCTGGATGTGGCTGGTGGGGCTGGAGCCCCCAGCCTGGAGGGGATGGTCAAGCCGTCCATGGCTTTCTCTCCTACCTTCACCTCTGCTCCCAGACGGAGGTTCACTGGGGAAGTGAAATAAGAGAATAAAGAAAATAATAAGGGAAACCCTCCAGCCATGTGCTGTGTGGTCATTCATTGCCATTCCCTTTTCCACCCCGGGTTCTCACCCAGGTGCTTTGTCCTTTGTATTAAAGGACGATTCTGGTTTCACAGAACTTGCAGGCTGACACACAAGTGAATGGAGAAAGTGAATTTAATCCTAAGTAGAACCCTAACTGGGGAATATTGCCCCTGGGAGGTCAAACCCCGGTCCAGCACATCACATATACTGAAAATGAACTATGGACTTCAGTTCTGTCCTGGGAAACAGGATGCATTTTTGAAGGGAGGCTGCAGAATACGGCAGCAGACGGCGCAGCAAAGGGAAGCAGGTGCAGATCACCAAAACGCTCTTCAACTTTTCAGCATTAATCAGAGACACTCCGCTATCCCCAAAACTGAAAGGGGATCAAATGTTCCCAAATGGTAAGATCTCTAAACAAAGAACAAGGAACATGTGTTCTTAAAAGAATCCTGTGGTCTGAATGCTGCAAGTTACAGCAGCCATAAATTTTATTTACAGTCCTGTTAAAGGATATGCTGTTTACAACGTCTGATAACTGTCCCGGGGACTGGCTGGGGATATCAGAGACTGGAAGAGCCCATAATTTCTTTTAGAAATTCAGAAGAACGGGGAGGAGCAGTGTGATGCTCTCAAAACCACTTCAGTTTTCCAAGAGCTGTGTGTCTGCTGCCTGCTTCAGCCTCTCCAGCGAGTGCAGGTTCTTTATAGGACAACGTTTCCTATAAAAGCAGTATTTCATATATGAGATGGGATATTAATCTTTTCCAAATAACATCCCTGAACATGCTGCTATCCCTTACTAGATAGGGGTGGGTTGTGAGGAAATAAACCAATAAAGATTGGATTCCTTGCATTTTTTGATTTATAAATAAACTATTTCTGGGAGACCTATCAGCCCCAGGATGAGCAAAACTGTGTGTCCTTGCCCTGTCCTGGGCTGTCACTGAGCATCATCCCAGGGTTAGCCATGGCAAGGGCCAGGCAGCAACATGCTGGTGGCTGCAGGGAGCAGCGTTTTCCAGGGACACCCCAACTAGCTGGACACCAACAGGGAGAAAGGTCTTTTTGGCTTATTTTCCTCCTTGGAGAAGCCCAAGGTGCCCCTCGTTGAGCGGTGCTGCTGTGCAGGTTTCCCTGTATCACTGATGTGGTTAGATATGGATGGATTCTGGTTTAGCTTCCAGAAATAATAGGATGTGGCTTTTCCCTAATAGTTGGAAACTGGCCCGTGCAACTATACACAACGTGTTTTCCTACCCAGCACCACGGTCAACTCGGAGCTTTTTAGGCATTTTCTTTGAAATATCTGAATTTCAGCATTTCCGGGGTAATTTTTCACTGTGGTTTATTGCCTAAGAAACAGGGCTATTTAAAGTAAGATAACTGTAAATAAGGAGGCTGGGATTTACCTCTCACTGCCTGGTTGTGCGTGCTCCACTGGGGCAGTGTGAGCTTCCCAGCACCATCGGCTCAGGGCTGGGAGGGGAGTCAGCCTTCTCCATTGCTGGCCCAGAGCTTTAAGGTGATGCCCCTGGAGAACCCAGCTGTGATGTCCAGAGAGCTTTGATGGTCTCGGGGTGGACTCACTGGTGACACCAGGGCACAGGGAGTGCTGGCAACCCCCCGCACCCTATGCAGGAACTGGGGTGGAGTTTCCAGACCTGAAGTAGTTAATGTGACACAGTATCCAGCAATGCTTGGGTGATAAAAGGGACACTAACTGCAGACTTTATTATTCATATGCTCTGACTGAGACATTTATTGGTGGATTAATGCCTGTGGTTGCAAAGGGCAAGTAGGGTTTGTTTGAGGGAAACGAAAGTGCCGTGGGATGCTCTGCCAGCGCCCTGGAGCCCCCAGTACGTTGGGTAGGAGGTGATGGGGAGGATGCCCAGGCACTGGTAGCATGTCATGCCATTGCTGGTGTGGGGCTAGGAGACAGGTCAGGGTGTCCCCAACTTAGTAGGTCTGTCCCAGTCCCTTGGCTGGGACAGCGCACACAGGGAAGTGTAGCCAGCCCAGTCTTCAAACAAATGGCAAGTGGTTTGACCACAAAGGATGGCTCCCTCCTCCTGAGGACTGAGGTTGGAGCTGGAGCAGGGAAAGGTAGGTCATTTCATTCTTCTGGATGGGTCCAGGAAGCATTCCTGTGTCCCCAATCTTGCCGTGGCCACAGAGTTGGCGTGACCTTGCTGGCAGCACCCGCATCCAGAAGGGGCTGCGGGTCTGGGGCTCTCCAGGACATGCTCCTCTGGAGGCTTCTTCTGCATGAGGCATAACTGAGGAGATTCTTCAGCAATGGAAAAGTTATTTTCCTAAACGGACATTAATGTTTTTTCCATTAATTGGAAGAGATTCTGAGGCTATGGAAAGCCTTGAAGTGATATCACTGTGAAAAATTGCAAAAGAAAAATCACACTGAAAAAGGCTTATGAAATCCAGACATTTTCCAACCAAAAGGGAATTTAAAATAAGCCCCTCTTCCTGCCCTCCCAGGGCCTCCACAGTGTAAGGACTTGAGATAGGAAAGGACATCTGCCCTCGGTGGGGCTGTGTGCTATGGGCCAGGAGATTGTTTGGGCTGGTACAGGGAGCAGACATCCCATCCCATCCCATCCCATCCCATCCCATCCNGACTTGAGATAGGAAAGGACATCTGCCCTCGGTGGGGCTGTGTGTTATGGGCCAGGAGATTGTTTGGGCTGGTACAGGGAGCAGCCATCCCATCCCATCCCATCCCATCCCATCCCATCCCATCCCATCCCATCCCATCCCTCCTCTGTACTTGTCCCCTCCCTGAGAGGTAGGAGCTGACACCTATAAACATGAGCCTGTCATCAGCTTGGCTGGCTCATTACAGGTGCTGTCAGCAGTAGGGCTCTTCTTCCTTGATTTAGTATCCCAAGTTCCTGGAAAGAAAGGAGGACAACCAATCCAGCCCAGAGCATCCCAACATGAGGGAAGAAGCTAGTGTGGTGTGAGGCTGGCATGGAGCAGCAGGATGAGCCCTTGCCCCACAGCAGATGGGCTGGCAGGGGGCTGCTGCTCCTCCCCAGACCCTCAGGAGCCAGCAAAATCATGGTGGAATGTCCTGGCCATGTGTGTCTCCACAGAGAGCCCAGGGAGCACCTTCTCTTCCAGCAAGAGATGAAGCTGCATGGCTTGGGTTCTTACTCAGCTTCAACTCCATTTGTCACCAAAGCATTATCTTTTGTTGGTGTTCCTTGGTTACCCATGGGTTTGAAGGGTGGGTGAGACCAGGAAAGTGGTTCCACAAAGGAGACATTTCCCTGTGCCACCCTTGGCTTGGCTGTTGGGGTTGGCTGTGCCAGTGTCACCCACTCCCATGGCATTTCCCTGACCCTTGGCTCCTGAGGCGCACACCACGCTCCTGCCCCTCCATCCACCTTCCCAGGGGCTGATCCTGGAGCTGTCAGCACTGATGGCAGAGTTGGTGGCATTGCAGTCACTTGCTGTACCACCGGGGAACGGTGGCAAGGGATTTGCACCAGTGAGATCACCCAGTTGGTGTCACCAGAGCCCTCGGTCCCGCGGTCACACGTGTCCCCAGCTTCCAGCATCTGCAGGCAGCGATGGGACTGCAGGCCTGGCTCGCACTCACCAATTAGCCATCAGGGTAATTGTTTGCAGAACTGGAACCTTAATTTGCTTTCAATTCTTCCCAACTTTCTCAGTCCCCCCCATATCTCCCCGCTCCGTCAGACATTCTCCGTTCCAACAAAAATACAGATTTTTCTGGAAATGTGATTTATTTCCCCTAATTTTGATCTCTTCTTGCATTCTTTCAGTTTAAGAAGCAAAACCCGTGAAGAGTTTGGCTGACATGACTATTTGTGGAAAGGTTTCCTTTTATCCCCTCTTCCATATTTCTCTCAAAACCGGCTACCTAAATCCAAATACGATTAAGGGAAAAAACCTTTAGAATGTGTTACATTAATTTAGTAACTAGATCCTTTGTGACGAGGAAAGAGGCACAACATTCTTATGTAATAAGTCCTGCTTTCTAAATGCATTAATTCTTAAACTATATTGTTTTAATAAACAAGGCTCTAGACATGCCCAAGGGCACTCTTATTCTCAGCAGAGTTTTCCAAGAAGGCTTGTGTTGTCGGATTATTATTCCATGACTTCCAAGTTCACCGAGTGGAGCTATTTTTTTTAATACTCATATTGCAGTAAAAACAACAACTTTCAAATACTTTGTCAAGTAGATTGGGAATCAAAATGGAAACTATTTGTGTAGGATGAGAAGTGCTGAAAGCCTCTCGTTTCATGCAATTAGATTTGGAATCTGGGGCCTGGCTCACATTTTTTTTTGGGGGGTGGGGGGGAAGTATTTTCAGAAGGCTCCATTAATAATGGGTGGAGATGGAGGAAATTCAGGTCATTGCAGCCCTTCACGGGCTAATCCCGCTCTTGGGGATACGTCTGAGAAGTCATGGCCAAGCCTAAGAGGGGGAAAGGCAGCGTCTGGGGGAGCAGAGGGGACCCCACTGCTGGCTGTGCCCAGCCAGGGACACACATCTGGTGGAAATGGGTCCCACAGTAGCCTCCAGCCCACCCTGGCTCCTCCTGCTTCCCTCCTGCCACCGCTCCTGCTGCGGGAAAAACACATCAGCCACAGGGATGGAGGGGTCCCAGAGTCCCAGGTGTTCCATCCCCTGAGGCTCTTTGCTCTCTGCAGCAAAAATTCCTGCTGATTTCTCCCAGGGGATGTTGGTGGTTGGGACGTTGGTGGTTGGAATGCCTCGTGCTGGACCTCCTCTCCTGCAGCTCCCCTGGATTCACCCCCAACTGAGTGACCTAGACACCCACCTGCAACTGCCAGCAGAGATAATATGACTTTAAAACCACATTTCCATCATTGATCAAGGGTATTCCCCACTTACTGGCCAAGCTGGAGAACCCCAACAATGGTTCACTCACAGTGGGGTGGGCAAGCGGGCTCGGGGTGGGCTGGGGGGGGCTGCCCACCCTCTTGCCATGGGAATTTCCACACAGAGATGCTCCAACAAAAATGATAATAATAACTCCCATGTTTCCCCCAAATCAGGTTCTTGGCCTTGCAGCCCCCATCTTTGATGCACGTAGCATCCAGCCAGCGCCTGGGAGCACCAGCAACCCTGGGAAGGAGGAGGAATCCTCTCAGGAAGCAAATAAGTCCCAGCTTGGAGGAAACGAGTTTCATTCCTGGGTACAGGGACGGGGGGCAATGGGCACAAGCTGGAACATGGGAAGTTCCGCTCGAGTATGAGGAGAAACTTGTTTGGGGTGAGGGTGGCAGAGGCTGCCCAGGGAGGGTGTGGAGTCCCCTTCTCTGGAGACCTTCAAGCCCCACCTGGATGCCATCCTGAGTGATGTGCTCTGGGCAACCCTGCTTTAGCAGGGGAGTTGGAGTGGATGAGCTCTACAATTCCATGATTCCATGACTCCATGATATTCCCTTTGGTGTGGCTGCTGCCATCATGCAGGGAAGCTGGGGGGGACAGGACCCTCAGCCTGTAGCACACAGACTCACGCCACAGAAAAGGCCTGGAAAAGCTGTTGTGCCGAGCCAGCTCGGGCCAGCTTTAAAGGAGGAAATCTTCACGCTGTATTCACACCGTTCAATCCCTGACAGTGTGCTGATGTGCAGTGTTTTGGGGCTCTGGGCTCCTGTCTGAGCCTTGCACCTACTGCAGGGGCTGGGGAAAAGCAGCACCCGCCGAGGCAGCCAGCAGGGAGCTGCTCTCCCCTCCGTCTCCCCGCCGTCACGGGCCCTTCTCTCAACACCGGATGCAAATGAAGGGAAAGCTCACCCGTTTGTGCCTCCGTCGAGTATCTTCTGCCTTATTTCCTTGAATTATTAGCTCTCTTTTATTGGGTTTGGCTTGCAGGAGGATGACTATTTCATCCATCAAATCAGAATCTTTTTAACACTAATACTGAATTTATAGAAGTGGTTAAACGAAGTGTTGACAATATGGACAATGTGTTTCTGATTAACGCTGCAATTTAAAGCGAAACTGCCAACTGCTGAGAGCTCCTAAAACAGAGCAGCATTTTTCCAGACCCAGTGGGCTGGAGCTCGGCGTCGCAGCACGAGCAGATGTCAGACACCGCGCTCGCGAAGGACTAACTCTGCAGCCAGGTCCTCTCCCCAGAAGCTTTACTTTCCCACCCCCTCCGGTGATGGCATCCCTAACTTTCCCCTTCCCCTTTTTATTGCCCTGCTTGGATGCATTTGCCTCTGGAGGTTTTGCACAGCGAAGCCTTTTCCTGCCATCCCCCAGGGAAAGGGGTCACTGGGGAAGGACACCCCTGCCAGCTCCCTTCTGAGGAGTTCTTTCCCACGGTGGCAGCATCCCACCCAGGGACCATGGGTCCACTGATGCTGAGCTGCACCCCCCGGGCATGAGCATCCAGCGCAGCGTGAGCGTGGGTGGGTGGGAGAGCGGGGATGGGACTGAACAGCCGGTGCCTTTATCTTTTGAAGGACAGCAAAGCAGATTAAAATTCCCCCCCCCCCTCCCTTCCCCAAACTCCCCCTGCCTCTTTTTTTTTCCCCCTTAATATGTGACACAAGAAAGGAGGAGTTGTACAAAGGAAGTGGCAACAGGAACAAAAGGGAGAGGGAGAGAGGGGAGTGCAAGCAGAGCCATCGCTGCAGTATCTCACAGAGGCGGCGTGATCACAGCCGACACAAGAAGTATCACTGCCACCTGAAATCTCCTTTGAGAGCACTTGCAGGACCAGGAGCTTTGATTCCCTCCTTTCCTCTCCTCGTTAATCGCCTTCAGTCGCAACACTGAACTTCTGAAATTCAACAGCTACTAAAATGTCGAGTATTTAAGGCTGGGAAAAACCTTGTGGAGTGGGAGGTTTTGCAAAATGTTTTTGGTTTCTCCGAGTTTGGAGCCACTCTTGGAGGCTGGGAGTTTTCTTCCCCTAGTTTTACATCTGCTGGCTTTGCCTCTTGGTCAAGAATGGGGTTTGGTTTTGGCAAAAACCCCAATGTTGTCTTCCCCATGTAGGGCTAGAAGAGCCAGGTAACCCTGGGCAGGGCTGGCTGAACACCCCGAATTTCCACACAGCACAGGGAGCACCAATCCCCCCCCAAAAAAACTGGTGCTGCTTAAAGCCTCTCCTTTGTGAGACGTTGCTCCGAGGGAATTCACTCCAAATTAATCTTGATTGAGCTATGCTAATGTAAACCCCACTGTTTATCCCTCTGCTGATGCTCAGCAAGGGCATGGAGCCAGGGTCTCTCTTACCAGGATGAATTTCACCTGCAATGATGGAGCCATTGTCCCTCTAGCCCTAAATTTGGGATGCCTGAGCTGCTTGGGACTGGCTAAAACTGGGCTCATCCCAGGGTAACACCAGCAAAGGTAAACCAGGCTCAAGATAAAATCACTTCTAAACATTCATTCAAAGCTTGAATTAAAACCAGTCTGATCCTTGCCTAAGCTCCCTTTTCATCTGCCTCCCCAACCTCTCCCCAGTCTCCTGCAATTCTCCTCCCCCACCCGTCCCCAAAACGTCCCAACCCCTGTCTGGCCCTGTTTAGGAGTCAGCTTCAATAGTACCTTTGTTAAGGGCGAAATCTCATTAAATGTGAGGTAAGAGGAAATGAAAAAGTGTAAAACATCCAGATTTATTACCTGTTGTCTCCTGAGCATTTGAAAATCGGGAGCTGGGGGCAAAGGAGCGAGTGGTACCAAAGTTTGGAGCCTGCGAGCCTTTCCATCGCCGCCTGCGCTGCCTCCTGCTCGGGGGGCATGGCCTGCTCCCCGGGCTGCTTTGTCCAGAGGAAATAAAAAATAATCAGGTTTTGTGCTTCTTCAGATAAAAAAGTGATACGCTCAACCGCCGGCTCTGAGCTCCCTTACCCTGCCCACAGGCAGGTAGGGATGTTTATTTGCTGAACTCGGGATTTTTTCTCAGCTCATGACCAGAGATTGAATGGTTTGGGTCGGAAGTGATCTGAAAGCTCATCCAGTTCCAGCCCCCCTGCCCTGGGCAGGGACACCTCCCACCAGACCAGGTTGCTCCAAGTCCCCTCCAACCTGGCCTTGAACCCCGCCAGGGGTGAGGCAAAGCTCAAAACGAAAGGTTTTCCAGGATTGGTACCACCTGCTTTTTTTCCTGTTTGAAAAGTGGAAAGAAAAGCAAACCCACTAAATTAACGTCAGCTTCATTATTAATAATTCCTATTAGCAGTGTTAGCTAATAAGGGCTGGGGCCGAGAGAGTGAGACCCTTTGCTTGCTCTTGGGCATCACACCTGGGGTGCCCCAGAGCTGCTCCTTCTCTTTCAGGATGAAGAAAGGATGACAGTGTTAAAAAAAAAAAAAAGGCAGATTAAAGAAACCATAAAACCTGATAAAACAAGTTCTGCATCTCTGAAAAACTCCAGGAGGCTTCGTGTGCTGGATGGAGCTGAGTTACTGCCCACTGGCCGAGCCCCGGAGGTCGCCGGAATGAGGGCTCCGCGTTTGCCCCCCGACGTGGGAAGGGGCACGTTTTAACCGGGGTGGTGAAAGGCTCAAATGCCCCATCTGAGGCTCAGGAGCCCTGAGATCTGCTCGCCCCCAGCACCTTCTGCGTTTTGCCGAACCCACATCTGGGAGCGTTCAGCTCTTTACGTCGTGCAAACCCCGCCGGTGTCTCACGCTGGGCGCTCGGCAGCCGGGGCTGCGGTGGGACCAGCAGCCGTGAAACGCTTTCTGGTGTAAAGAACTTTTCCGACCGTCAGGCAACAGGGCTCGCTCCAGGGACTGGAGCAGCCGGGGCCGTAGGGCAGCGCTGCCCATCCAAAGCTTTCCCCATCTCTGCCCCCTCTGGCCAAGCATCTCCCACCCGGTTTCCCCAGCAAGAACCACTGCCTCCTCCCCCACCACGCTCCAGCTCCCCGAGGAGCTCCGGCTGCGGAGCCCACGGAGGCTGCCCAGTGAAACCAGAGCAACGCTGCCCAGGGTAGGGGGTGGCAAACCGGAGTCAGTCCTCTTAGTCCTTGCCTTACACCCGGTGCTTTTCTAACGCGGTTTCCGACTCTAACCTGGACCGGGCATTCTCCAGAAACCCACAACGCCTAAAAAGGCTTGTGTTTCCTTTTGGTTAGTAGCCGTTCATCACAGAATTGTGGAATGACAGAATCACGGAACGGCTTGGGTTGGGNCCACCCACCAGGCTGGGAGAGGCAGCCAGGGGGTTGAGCGCTGCCGTGTTTTCCAAACAAGTTGCTGTTCCTGGGCTTGTTGTTGGGCTGGTTACCATGGAAAATAATGCTCGGCAGCCCGGGGAGCCGCTCTGGCTGCTTTCTCCCCCCCCCCAACCCCGGCCCCCCTTGCTCCTCCAACTCGCCGGCTGCAGCCATCACCGGATCGGTATTTCTGCACAAACACGGAGGGAAGGGAGAAGGGAGACGCTGCAGGTGCTGCTTTGGCCGGTCCCCAGGAGCCGGAGCGGGGCTTGGAG
>VZTM01031129.1:161805-177213 GCA_013400555.1 Jacana jacana | reverse complement strand
TGCCCAGCCGGACCGGCGGGCGGGGAAGGGGGCTCGGAGGGACCGGCTCGGTCCCTGCACGCCCTCCAGAGCCCGGGGAAAGGCTCGGCACCGCCTTTGTCCTCCAACCCCGGCAAACAAAAGGCGGCTGCCGGCGGTGGGCAGCCCTGCCCGACGGGGGTTTGCCAAAGGAATGGCAGCGGCTCAAAATTCAAGCCCATCCTCGCTGCTCTTCTTCATGGCTACGGGGTGGGAAGGGGGTGTGTGTGCAATGTTCTGGCCAGACCCTGCTCCACCTGCACGTTCTGTGTTTCAGATGAGCCCCCGTCAGGCAGGGCTGGTCACCCCAGCGTGGGCTCTGGTGGCCAGCGTGGGCTCTGGTGGTACCCACGTTTCTGGAGGTTCCCTGGGCAGGGAGAGGTTTCTGGGCTCCAGAGGTCACAGAATCACAGATTGGTCAGGGTTGGAAGGAACCTTTGGAGACCATCTTCTCCAACTCCCTGCCAGAGATCTTCTCCAACCCCCTGCCAGAGAAGGGTCACCCAGAGCAGCTTGGACAGGAACTCGTCCAGGCAGGTTTGAAATATCTCTAGAGAAGGAGACTTCACACTCTCCCCGGGCAGCCTGTTTCAGGGCACCCCCAAAGTAAAGAAGTGTTTCCTCGTCTTGAGATAGAATTCCCTGTGTTCCAGCTTGTGCCCATCACCCCTTGTCCTGTCACTGGGCACCACTGAGAAGAGTCTGACCCCATCCTCTTGCCACCCCCCTTTTAGATACTTATCTAGGTCCTGGACTGTGGGGCCAGGAGGGAGAGGAGGAGAGGAAAGCTCACAAGGCAGGAGTGTGGTGCCAGGACCTGCCACCCTCATTGTGTTGGCATCTGAGCCCCTCACCTGTGTCTCCTTCCCCTGCTTGATGTGTGCTCCTTGCCCTGCGAGGTGTGCTGTGTGGGGCTGTTCAGAGAGTAACAGGGCTTACTCAAGGCCAGAACAGTACAACTGCTGCTTTCCTTCACCCTGAGTGCCCTGGAGACTTGTGCTCGCTGTAATTTTGTGTTCTTGTGCCTCTCTGATAGCGAGAATCAATAATTCCTCCTAAGTGAGCATCCCAGTGGGGCAGAAGAACTGGGGTCCTGGCTGCTGAGCTTGTCTGGCTCGTGAAGAACAAATGGCCTCAGGACTGACGATTCAGGGCTGAATTGCCCTGCTCTGACTTCTACCCTGTCTTCTACTCCTGATTCTGGCTTGTGGTGCTTCTGAAACATCACAGATGACCACAGGAGGTGGTTTGCGTTGGCCACGGCCTGAAGCTGAGATATCAAGCAACAATTTGCTCAAAGCAAGGGGTGTCAGCGCGCTGTGACGGCCCCAGGTGAACACCCAGCACATCTCCCTGAAGCAGAGGGAATTCCTCTCTTATGATCTCATTAAGAGTGGTGATATAGGGTGACCCAGAATTATTAAGATGGGCTGATGGGTTCTTAGCTTGGCTGGCATCCCCACCAGTGCTGATAGCTGCCAGAAACCTCAGGAGCCACATCTCCTTGGTAGTCTTGTTTTGTCTTCTCTTATCTCTGGAAGTGGCAGCCACCTTGGTGCAGCGCAGCAGCCTTCCCAGCTGGACAAAGATAGAGGGAATTTGGGTATTTTTGGCTGCCCTCTGAGTCTGGAGCTGGACTCCAACAGTCTTTGGCCCTGTTGACACAGCTGAGGACTTCTACCTTTTTGTGCAAGAAAGTGCTGCACAAGGAACAGGCAATAGGACAAGAGGGAATGGCCTCAAGTTGCTCCAGGGGAGGTTTAGACTGGATATTAGGAAAAATTTTTACACTGAAAGGGTTATCAAGCATTGGACCAGGCTGCCCAGGGAAGTGATGGAGTTGTCATCCCTGGAGGTATTTAAAAGTTGGGCAGACGTGGTGCTGAGGGACATGGGTTAGTGGTGGGTTTGTCGTGTTTTTGTCTGTGCTGGGTTGGTGTTTGGACTCGATGGTCGGAAAGGTCCTTTCCAACCTGGGCAATTCTATGATTCTAAGGTCATAGAATCGTAGAACCATTCAGGTTGGAAAAGACCCTTGGGATCATCCAGTCCAACCATCAGCCCCCACTCTACAAAGTTCTCCCCTCCACCAGATCCTCCAACACCACATCAAAACAACTGTTATAGAAAACCTCTTCTAGAAACAACCTCTTCTAGAAACCTCAACCCAGACTGCGCTTGGGGGGAGCAAGGCCTGTCACCACACAGGGGGTGTGCACCCCTACTTTATCCATGCCAGCATGTGGTTTAGAGCTAGATGCAAATCCTTGCCTTGGCAATGAGGTGCCCACGTTCTTTGCTGCAGTGGGGACCCTACCCTGGGGTGATGCTCACCCCACCCAGCCACCCGTTTGCCGTGAGACCCCTCAGGCGTGTCCTGGTGGGTGACACCGAGCGGAGCAGGGTGCCGGGGCTCAGGGCTGGATGCTGTAGCAGATGGGGAGAGCAGGTTCACATTGTCTCCACAGAGGTGGCTGTAAATCAGGACATTAGCGAGTGGTGGGGCTCCGGGTGCCTGCTGATTCTCCCTCCATCCACTCTGTATTCTAACCCTAATTGTCTGCAGCAACCTGTTATTACCGCGCCTTTAACATGATAGACACAAATAGGACGCACTAATCCACTACTCTTTGGTTTAAGAGTCATTACAAAGTGCTTAATTAAGTAAGCCTCACTTAATCACAAAATGTTTGCATGCTAAACGAGTTCTTGTGAAGCACGACACTTGACATATTCTGTACAAAAATAATTACAAGCGGGAGGCCTGGTACATTGAGCCTCCGAACATTTCATTTCAGGCCTTGCCCATTCATCACCAGGCTGGAATTAAAAGGCTTTCAGCGCCGGAGCCGTGCAGAACTCCCACATTCCTGCCGGCTGAGTCACCCCGCTGTGCTGATTCCGATGCTGCCGCTTCGCTCCGGTGGCCGTCGTGTCACCACCGGCTGCCCAGGCGTGTGCCAGGGCCGTGGCATGGGTGACATCAGCTGGCACTTGGCGGGCAAGGGTTGTCACCAGCCAGGAGTGGGACTGCAGGTGAAGGTTCCCGAGAAAGGGTGGCAGAGCATCGGTGGCCCTTGGGAAGCAGCAGGATGGTGGGCGCTTCATTAAGTGTCCCAGTCCCATTCCGTGGGATGTGGAGCCTGGAATGGGCAGGGGGACACTGTGCCTCCCTGCCCCCCAGCATCCCACTAAAGGCAAAGCCACCCGTGTCCTCTGCCCCGAGGGACGCAGCTTTCCCAAACCCTGTGCCCCTCAGCTGCACAAAAGCTGCCTGAATGGGATTGTGTTGGGAGCAGTGAGCAGACCTTTGTTGGACGTGCCAGCGCCCATTAAAATCCCTATCGCTGTCGGGATAATTGGGAACCTTCCCCAGGCCTGCCTTTTGATGGAAACCCTTTAATTGCAGTTCTCTGTGCGCTGTAAAATGCCCTCAGTCCCCCATTTGTTTTCTCACACGCTGCTGCTCAGGTATTTTGAGCTCCAAAATGCGCTGTGCAAAGTACACAAGGGCATTCTGTGGTGCCTGGGACCCAAGGGGACAGCCAGCAACCGAGCTGGGGGTGACCTCCTCCTCCTAGTCCTGTTTGGGTGGCCGTGAGCTGTGAAAGGAAGGAGAAGAAAGGTTCCTAACACACTCAGGCTCTGCTCAGCGTGGGGGTGGCACGGGGACGGGGGTGGCACGGGGACAAGGGTGGCAGCTGAAGGGTAGATTGTCCTGCCAACCCCAGCATCCCCAGGGTGCACAGGGAGCAGGCTGTCACCGTGTCCCACGGGCTGGCCGGAGCTGGCACAGAGCTGCCGACGTGGGGCTGCCATTCGTCTTTATCAGGAAACACGTCTTGTGTGTTTATCAGGGGAAAACAAACAATTTATATTAATTAGGGGGGCGTTTGCGACCGGCCCTTTACCTCAGCGTGGTATCGGGGTTTGGTCGCGTAGCAGAGCTGACACCACGACTTGTCACGATGGAGGAACAACTCATTTCCACCCAGTCTAAAAGCCACCCAGGCTTTGACACTCAGCTCGCTCCTCCTGCGCTGCCGACGGCACCTTAGGGCACAGAGAAGGCACCCACCCTGTCCCGGGGAACGCCTCTGATCTTCTCCCCCTGCATCCCACCTCAGCAGGGGTCCCTTTCGTTATTCCTTGGTGTCCCCTCGTTTGATATCAAGGTGTTTGCTCGAACCCGGTTGAACTTGCATCGCACGTGCCACAAGATCCCGGTAATGTCACCGGTTTTCCCAGGCCGTTTGTCACTTCAGACCACCCGGATTTGTCACCTCTTGTGGTGACATTTCATAGTGGGCTCCTGCCCAGGATGCACTTTCCCTCTCTCCCTCTACCTGACACTGTCCTGGGCTATTGTCCTGTTGAGGAGTCGGTGGTGACCTGTGGTTGCTGGTCTCCCTCGTGTGCGGGAGCTTATGGAGATGATAAATACGGGGATGACAACCCTGTTAAAATATGCAGCTTTTGGAGGGCAGTTCCCAAGCTGTGATTTTCTAACAGGGGCACCATGGGATATTTTTTTCCTCCTTTCTTGATGTCACAGCCTTGCTCTGGCTGAGCTTTAGCTTCACCTTCCTCACCTCGTGCCATCGATGTGTCCTGGGGGCTCAGCCCCAGCTTGGTTCCTGGGGTGCAGGTCGGTGGCCCCGGCTAATACCTGCTCCCTGGCCACCCGTGGGGGAATGGTGGCTGGTTTGCCCCATTGCCATGGCAACCACAGCTCCTACACCCCTCTGGTATGTGGGACATCCTGCAGGAGACAGGGGCGCCAACAGACTTGGGGCCAAGGGGAAGGGTGGGAGAGTGCAGAACCAGGGGTGCACAGCTCCTCCCTGACCCCCAGCACCCAGTGCTTTTGTGGGACCAGCTGGATTTCAGGATTTGAGTTCTGTTTTGGGGGAAAGCTGGGAAAAAAATTCAACAGCGCCGCAGCATCCTGTGTGACATTTTCCTATCAAGTCATTTTAATTTTTAATTCTGAAACAGCTTGTATTTCAATATTTTCATTATTTATCGCGTTACGTTTTGTGTTTCGCATTGTAACTGTTGTCTTCTCTATTAATTTTGCATGATAAATTATTTTGCTTGAAGTCAAAATCGAAATAAAACCCAAGCAATTTTGTCAAAACTGTAGCATTTGAGTTGAGCCGCAGCGATGATTTCCAGCGTCTCCCTCCACAGGCAAATTTCAAAATGTTTGTTTCTGCTCTCGTTCCAGGAAAAAAATTTAATAAAATAATAAAAAATAATAAGTTTGGGTTTGTTTTTTTTTTTTTTTGAAACTTGGAATCTGCCAAACAAAAATCCACTGGGTGACTTTGGTTTGATCCGTGCTTTTCCACCCTGCCTTGTGAGTGCAGGAGAGGGAATGAGGGAGGGGGGGGGGAAAAAGGNGGGGAGGGGGGCCAAAGCAGCAGGCGATGCGGGGGGCGGCGGCCGGCGCGGGGGCTCCCCGGGAGGAGCCGAGCCCCCCAATAACCTGAGCGAGCCCCGCTCTTGGATGCAGGCACTGACACGGCACCAGGAAACACATCTGGTAAAAATTATGGAGCAACATTTCCAAACTTGGTCNGGGACCGGGGCGTCGGTGTCCCCGGTAAGTGCTGGTGGGGGGAAACTGCCCGGTAGGGATGGACGGTGGCACCTGGGAGGAAGTGAATTTGATCTGGAATTAGACTGATCTTTTGGCCCCCAAAAAAGGAGGAATGATCTTTTTTCCTCAAAGCGTATTCACGGTGCCGTGTTCGAGAGGAGATTTTGGCATTTTCTAGCGGCGTTTAGCAGTTAAGTACCGATTTGGGGGTTTGCCTTCGTTTCTGGAGGGAAGGCTCGAGGAACGGGGCTCGTCAACTCCAAATGAAACACGGTATTTCAACAAAACGTCGAGTTTGCCCCCAAACAGCCGTTTCATTATTTGTTGCCCTAAAAGCCACACAGAATCATAGAATCATGCTTATTTTTGGGTTCGTTTTCCACCGCGGCAGTAAAAGCAAATCTGGGATTTGCCTGGCGTGCTCTGGGACCCGCTGGGTGCCACCTGGGAAAGGAGAAGGGACACGCTCACGTCCGGGCACCCTGTTCTTACCCCCGCTCCTCCCCCGGCGCGGAGCGGGGCGGTGCGGGGCGGAGCGGGGCGGGAGCGGGGCTCGGTGGGGGAAGCACGGTGCGGATTTGCAAAATAGCAGGCGTTTCCACCGGGTTTATTTTGTGCTCTGGGAGCAGCTATTGATATCCTGACACTTGCCAGCTCCGCCGGATCTTCAGGGAGTCTCCTTCCCTCCCCTCCCGCTGCCCACATTCCCCCTTCGGTTTCTGTTTGTTTTGTGTTTTTTTTTTCCCTCGTTTTTCCAAGCAACCTTCTTCTTTTTTGCATTTCTTTTGTTCCCAGCCAGGGTGTGAAGAGGGGCTTGGGAAGGGGGGGAGGAAGGCTTCGTTCGGCCCTCCGACTGCTCCCGGCTGGAAGAGCCGTCGGGGACCCTTGCCCGGAGCGGTCCAGCCTCCGCCGGTCGCAGCATCCTCCGCTCCCCGACCTCCCGCCTCCGCCTCAGCATCCTTGGGGTGCTCTGGAGGACGCCCACCATCGCCCCGACAACATCCCCCACCTCGGGGGCAAGGGTGGCCGCTGCCGAGGGGCTGGCCACATCCGTCCCTTTGCTAGCCCGCGGCGGCTCCGCGCCGGATTAGCTGGGTTAAACCGCTAATGCTGCCGCTGCGTGGAAGGCTGCTTTCAGTAAGTGGCTCCCTGTAGCTTATTTGACTCCAGGCCCAAATCTAATGTCTCAGTGGGCCTGTTACATTAAGCAGGCCCAAGTGGTAGGAGATTTAAAGCATCAAAATGAAGTGCTTTATCACTCCGTACTGTGTTCTTGGCTGCTTTCGTTGGCCTCACTTCACAGGCGCCGCAGCCTGCGAGCCGAGCCCTCTCGGCAGGCCCATTACAAATTCCACTTGTTGACGGTTGCCTTGTTGCAGGATTTAATGGTAGAATAATATTTACACAGTAAACTCCTCTGGAGGTGTTATAAACACCATAAAAAGGATTTTAGAAGCTTAATGAGCGTTAGTGAAGTCGAGACAGGATAATGTGGCAACTGTGCGCTGTAATCTGATTTGGCACCTTCTGCACAGCAGGAGTTAGTGGGTGGAAGAGCTTTTCAGGGTTTTTTTGGGGGTTTGTTTTTTGTTGCTGTTGTTGTTTTAGTGTGTAATATTGTTTGTTTAGCACGGTGCCAAACGGGGGATGTGGAGAGAGGTTGCCACAGGACCGGCCGACCCAGGGGGTGCAGCCGGGTGTGGGGAGCGTGGGCTCTGGCTCTCCTGGTACCGTCTGATCATGCCATCATGGTGGCTTTTGGTCAGACACAAAATGATCAGTGATTGAGTCAGTTTAATGCTCGGTGGCACAGCCTCCAACTTGGTCATAAGGGGAACATCAATGACGTGGAGATGCTTTGGGGAGGGAGGGGGGGGTCAGGCAGCCAGTTGGGAGCAGTGACTCTGCCAAGGGGGGAACCAATGGCAGGGAATGGGAGTGGGTTTCAGGGCTGGGACCTTGGGCTGCGTCCCCAGCAGGGATTCTGCCCCTCTGCTCCACTCTGGGGCGATTCACCCACCCAGTGCTGCCTCTGGCTCTGGGGCCACCAACATCAGAAGGACATGGAGCTGTTGGAGTGGGGCCAGAGGAGTCCATGGAGATGCTGGGAGGGCTGGAGCCACTCTGCTGGGAGAGTGGGGGGGGTTCAGCCTGGAGAAGAAAAGGCTCCAGGGAGACCTTAGAGCCCCTTCCAGTCCCTAATGGGGCTCCAGGAGAGACAGGGAAGGGCTTGTTATCAGGGAGGGGAGCCATAGGATGAAAGGTAATAGTTTTAAACTGAAAGAGAGGAGATTTAGGTGAGATCTGGGGAACAAATTTTTAACTGTGAGGGTGGTGAGAGCCTGGCCCAGGTTTCCCAGAGGAGTTGTGGCTGCCCCATCCCTGGAGGGGTTCCAGGTCACATTGGATGGGGCTCTGAGCAACCTGGTTGAGTTGAAGATGTCCCTGCTGATTGCAGGGGGGGGTTGGACTACATGACCTTGAAAGGTCCCTCCCAACCCAAACTGGTCTATGAATCTATTAAATTAATACTATAATTCATGTTTCCTCCTTTATCTGAGCTGCAAATGCCCTCTTCTCTATTTATATGTATACATATATATCCGTATGCACAGATACACAGATGTATCCAGACTATTCCGGGATGAGTTTGTGAATCAGCCCAGGGTTTGGATATTCATGTGCAGATATTTTAAGGTTCTATTCTGGGGAGTCAGAGAGGGTGCAGCTTCTCGGCGGGCGCCTCCCACGCTTCTCGGAGGGTGATGGGCACCTCCTGCACCCGGGAACTCCGAGCTGCCTGTCTGGGACCCACGCTGGCTTCTGAGGGGGGGAAGGAGATACCTGAGAGGAAATGTTGGGGGGGGGGGAAACGAGAAGTTTTCCCATTTCACAAAGCGCTGGTCACCAAAGTGTGGGATCTTCTTGGGGTTTTTGCCAAAATGACTTTTCAGCCCTTTTTCCTTTTCACTTTGAATGGTTTTCTATATTTTATTTCACATGAATATATCAAATACGATCTCAAAAAGCATCCATTTCACGCATACTGTTGAAAAGCAGTGTTTTCTTCCTTTTCAGAACCCAAAGCTTTTCAGCCACGGCTCCTGTGCCCGTGGCCTGGCTCCAGTTCAGCCCTGCCCACTGGCCATAGGGCTCACCGGTAAAAACCCAGCCCTTTCCACCCCCTGGGCTCTGCAGGGCTTTGTGAACCTCGAGGACTTTGATTTTGACACTCGAGGAACTACCCCCGGCCTTTCCAATTTCTGAGGGACGTGAGGAGCCGTGAATCAAGAGGCTGACTTGCCAGGAGCAAAAAGCTACCTTTTGTAAATAAGCCAATATTTTCTTTCTTTCAAGGGGAAGCTGACAAAGATCAATACCAGCCTGCGAAAGACATTGCCCTCTTAAGAATTAGCCCTTTGCAGAATCATTAATCCAGGAAGCCGTTACAGGGTGACAAGAGCATGGAGGCTCTGCCAGCTCTTGGAGGGATCACAGCCACTGTCCCCTTATGCACAGAAAAACCAACCCAATGAAATCACCCAGGGAGTAGCCACCATGCCACGGGCTCCTTCTGCCCCAGGAGCTGACCTGACTTTAATTAAGACAGGCTGGTTGCACTCTTAATAAGTGTCGTTAAAGTTACCTGGTATTTTGCTTCCAGTTGATGCCAGCTGGGCCTGTGCAGGGCTGGACTGGCTGCGTGTCCCCCTGTGCCCAGTGACACGGTGGGGGGGGGCGGTCATGCTTGCCCATCTTAAGGGCAGAGCACTAAGAACATCGGTAAAATTATACTGCTGAATAATAGAAAAAGAAGAAAAAAGGAAAAAAGAAAGGTGTTATTTTTATGGTTGACCTCTCTTGAGCATGGGCATAGCTTTCCCAATTGCTCCAGCTCTTTTTTTCTCTCTGACCACCCTGGCCTGGGACGGGTGACAAGGAAAGAGCTTGAACCCACTGGTGAGTCCGCCGTGCTGCGTTAAAGGAACCCCGACAGTGGGATTTATCAGGCTCCCTCGTCTCCTGGAGGAAAAGATAGATGCCCCATCCCTTGAAATATTTAATGGCTTCATTCCACACAAAGCACTTAGGTGTTTGCTGGGACAATTGGACGCTCAGAAACAAGTGGTAAGTGCAGTACAAGACCCTGTAACAAAAAATAAAAGATTAAAAGGGGTGGTTGAAGAAGGAAAAATGTTAACAAGTGGGTCCTTTCCCTCTCCCAGCCCTGCTAGTTTATCTTCTGGTTTGAAGGGTAGGGACACCCCCACTGTGCTGTTGCTGGTGGCCACCCTGGATACCCCCTGCCTGGCAGGATGGCTCCAGCCTGAACTAAACTGCTTTCTCCCAGGAGATTTTTTTTTGATTCATGAGGATTAAGCCATGGCCCTTTCCCACAAACACTCATCTCCTTCTCTTTATTCGAGGAAGAGGGAATAGTAAATGAGGAAGAATGGAAGAATCCAGAGCAGCCCCTGAGCTGATGCCTGAGCATCTTCACAGCAGAAGGAAAAATGGATGCTATCAGGAGCCCACGCCTGTTGCTTCAGCACCAGCAATGGTCGTGTGGAACTGGGGACCCCACAATGGTAAATGGAGCCCCTGAGTGCAAGGTGAAGGTGTGCAGCCTCCTCACCTCTCCCAGACACCCAGGAGCTCACAGGTTTGCAGAGGACACGTCTGCTCCCACCCCACATGGGGCATTTACCTCTTCTTGGAGCAAGGCAGGACCACAAGGAACCAAACTCCACATGTTCAAAGGGAGTAGGGTTGACCCAAGTGTTTTTGTTTATCTTAATTAAATAAATAGGGTTCTGTGGCATAAGTTTACACATGTGAAGGTTATCAGGAGCTGAATTAGCTGGTGATATTGCTGAGGAGAGGCTTTTCCTGCCTGATCTGCTGCTGCAAATCCTGTTAACGACCAACAGAGCTGGTAAGGAGCCATGAGTGGCCCCAGAGCTCTAGTAGCTGCTCAGGAGGGAGTGTGTGAAGAGGATGGGGCAAGACCTGCTCTGTAAGTACCTGCTGTGGTTACCAGCACTGAAAGTATTTCACTGTTGCTAAAGTGGAAGCTCTTCACCTTCCTCTGTTCTCTGCAGCCCTGCTCTTACCCTCTGCTTTGTATCTGGACTGTAAAAATATAGTTGTCTCTGTGGACCAGCTCCATGAAGCTTGAACACATTGCTCTGCTGGAGCTCAGGAAGGCCATGGTTGCTCCTAAAATTAAGCATCTAGTTCCTTTAAAGATCATCAGGATGCTTTGCTGCCCGGGGAGGCTGTGGAGTCTCCTTCTCTGGAGATACTCAAAACCTGCCTGGAGGCGTTCCTGTGTGACCTGCTCTAGGTGTTCCTGCTCCAGCATTGGGATTGGACTAGATGATCTTTCAAGGTCCTTTCTAATCCCTGAGATTCTGTGTGATTCTGTGATAAAGCTTGGTCTAGTGGTGGTGGTGGTAAGGTGGTGGAGAAGCCCTGCATCAAGGGGAAGGTGCCTGTGTGGCACCTGGGCAGACCCTGACCCGTGGTGGGTGCCCAAAATGGCACGTGCCATAGGGTAACGCATATTTAACCAAGAAAAAAAACCACCTCAACCCGAAGCCAGAGCAGCAATGCACTTAGTTAACAGCTAGAAATGAAAAAATAATTCCAAACAAGGCGTTTGTCACAACATTGAAGGGTCACCCGCTAAGCGATGGAAGCCAAAGAGGGGAAACAGTTCTTAGGGGTAATTACAGTTTCTAAGAAGTTTTTCACTCGCTCTGTAATTGTCAGGGGGTGGTGATTGGCACCGCGGTGCAGGGAAAGCACCACAATAGAGCTGTAATTTACGGGCTGGAACCGTGGAGTCAGAAAAGGTTTGGGAATTATTACTGATCTTTACGGATTCAGCGGTTCGTGCGCCGGCTGAGGCCATTCCGGCTGCGGATTCGGCAGGAACCATTAAGAGCGGTTTCACACCGTTTCCACCAAAGCGTCTCCTGCAGGAGACTCCCTCTTTCCGGGTGAATCGGAGCAAATGTTGCTTGGTTCCTCCCCTGGTTCCTTGGTTCCTCCCCTGCTGAAGAGCTCTCCACTCCTCCAGGCTCCCGTGGGAGGTAGTTGTGTGGGAGAAAGGTGCCTTATCGCCTTCCCGGAAGGAACTAAATGGTTAAAACTGCTCTCAAGCCAAGACCAGCGGGTGTGTGGCGGTGACTGTGCCCACCCCAGAACTCAGATGGTGAACCCCATCCCCAGCAGCGTGTCCCAAGCTTTGGATGAGGCTTCTGGCTCAACGTGGGGCAAGATTTAAATTTTCATTATTTTTTTTAAGTTTTGAAATGGGTTCTTTTTCCAGGTGGTTCCGTTCCCTGCGTTGCCCCGTGGCCCAGCAAGGGCGGCACCGGTTACGAGAAGCGGGATCCTGACATAAAAGCCCCTCTTTGCTCTTGGTTACTCCATCCTCTGCCAGCGGGGAAACGCGCAGCTCTTTCACGTCAGGCAGCTGCCTGCGTTGGGGAAAATTGAAGAANTGGTTAAAACTGCTCTCAAGCCAAGACCAGCGGGTGTGTGGCGGTGACTGTGCCCACCCCAGAACTCAGATGGTGAACCCCATCCCCAGCAGCGTGTCCCAAGCTTTGGATGAGGCTTCTGGCTCAACGTGGGGCAAGATTTAAATTTTCATTATTTTTTTTAAGTTTTGAAATGGGTTCTTTTTCCAGGTGGTTCCGTTCCCTGCGTTGCCCCGTGGCCCAGCAAGGGCGGCACCGGTTACGAGAAGCGGGATCCTGACATAAAAGCCCCTCTTTGCTCTTGGTTACTCCATCCTCTGCCAGCGGGGAAACGCGCAGCTCTTTCACGTCAGGCAGCTGCCTGCGTTGGGGAAAATTGAAGAAAAAAATAATAAAATAAAGAAAAAAAACCCACCCCACACTTTTTTTTTCATTTGTGCTGATTTGCATATTAATAGTTTGCATNTGTTTATGTATTTTTCTGCCCCCCCCACCCTCTTTTCATTATTTTCCAACCTGGCCTCCCTGCTCCACCTCCAGCATTGATTTCTGACCTTGTTTCCACTGAGAGGTCTGAAGATCTCTTTGCTCTGAAGGAATTCATTAACCTTTCCCCCTGCCCAGAACTGGAGAGGAAAAAAAAAAATCTTTATATTTTTAAGTCCAGCAAATAAACACTGTTCAGGATTATCGGAGTTTCCTCGCTGGCTGCTCCCTGACAACTCAACTGCTGGCTTAGGGACTTCTTTCTGGGCTTCTGTTTTTGGGGGGAGGGATAATTTGGGGTTTGAAATGGTTGTTTAAACACTGAGTAATGTTGTGCAGAGCCCAGGTTCCCCTTGATGCTTTCAGTGCTGGGTACCATCCTGCCCTCTTCCCTTCCCCGTGGCCGGTTCCAGTTGTCCCCTTGATGGTTAAAGACCAGCCTGCAATTAGATGTGGCATAAAAGCAGCATAAAGCAAATCCCACAGCCACAGTCCTGGGCCAGAATATGTTCCCAAAGTGCTGATGAAGCTCTGAGCTTCACCAGCAGATGAAGCCCCTGAAAGAAGCTGCTTTCTCAACATCTGGATGGGTCCTGCAGGCTTCTCCCTCCCCACCCCGCATCCCCCTTCCCTGGGGTAGAACCTCACACATCAGGTCATCTCCATGCCAGCCCCACCAGAGGAGGAAGATCTACTAAAGGAAGTGTTTAGCTATGGTTATCCACAGGTAGGTGGCTGTGTTCATTAAGCCAATTAATTACATCCAGCATATTGGCTGTGCCCACAAGTGTTTGAACTGTAAGGAGGAAGGTGTTGGCAGAGCCAGGGGGGGAAGGAAAGTCCATTTGCAAAGGGATACAGAGATTGTGGTGCTCAGCTGCCTTTGAACTGGGACAAAACCTGAAGGGTTTTTCAGGCCAATTCTCAGGAAAAGTTGCAGAACTGTATTCCAGGAAGAGTGATGGGTGATTGGGCAAAAGTAGTGGTTTGGATTTAAAAAAAAAAAAAAAGTAAAAAAATTAAAAATTAAGTTCCTTTGAAACTTTTAAAATCTCACAACAGTTAATTTTAAAAGTTGCTACTTGTAAAAGCTGAATGTGGTTATAACTGGCTTTGATTATTCCTTGCTTCTACCAAAGTTTTATTTGGGGAGGACAGACGTGGGTTTGTGAAGTGTTTGCTCTGTGCAAGAATGACTTTTTTTTTTCCTCCTTTTTCTATAATGGAGCTTTTTCTAGATCAGCTCAGTCTCCCCTCCATGGGGGCAGCCTGGGATGCTGCGGGGGTCCTCACCAGCCACCCTGCTCCTCTCTATGGGGTCTGGGTACTGCCAGGGGGTGCTCACTCCTGCTCCAGGCTGGGTCAGGGGACAAACCAGCAAAGCCCATTGCTGTGGCATCCGGGACCATGGCACAGGGCAGGTGCCTTTGCACCACCATAGGACTGTCTTCTGCACTGCCCAAGGGAGAGTCTAAGCAAGTATCTCCTCCAGTGCCTCTCCATACTGTTCCCAGTCACTTCTCAGCGTTATAAATCGTGCCATTTGAATAGAAGCTTATATATAGTTAGTTGCCTGAAAGATTTTGCTGATTAACCTTAAAATATGCTATAAATCTTATTCTCTTACTTGCTCCCAGAGCATCAAGAAAGCAAACAGGCTCCTGTGCTGTTGGAGGCTGACTTGCATGGCAGGGCTGGGGGGTGGAGGAGCTCCAGGGGTTCCTGGGGCTCCCAAGGGCTGGGGGGTGCAGGGTGTCATTGGTGTCATTCTGCTCTCTGGGGCAGAAGAAGGCTGCTTTTACCCTGGTCTGTCTTCCCGTTGAGGCTTACAGCCGGTGCTGCACCACAAAGTTGGGGTCTTCAGCCAACCTTCTGGAAGTGGGAGAGGGCTGCTGGCTGGTGGGTGGGTGATTCCAGTTTCTTTGGCTGTGTTTTGCCTACAGCTTCAAAAGAACCTCTTGTACTCATCTCTTCATCCTGAAAAACACAGGAAAGCCATGGTGACCGAGGTGTGGTGTGTCTTGCCAGGCAGTCACAGGGCAGCTGCTGTCTTCTCCTCTAGGCAGGGTTGTGCTCTAGGTTGGAGATGAACCACCAGCCCATCTCATCTACAAATGAGCCACCAGACGTTCATGTGGCAGGTCGTCAGGAACACTGTGTGTGTGTTGGGCCTGTGATCTTCTTGTGCCGTGGTGTGAGGACATTTTGCGCCTCGAAGGGGAGGTTTTTGTACTGGTACGAAATGCTGCAGCTGGGTTTGGGGGGTTGGACAGCCCAGCAAGCCCTTCCTGCTGGGTTGTGACAAACCTTCTGTTGTGTTGGTGCTACCTCTGGTGATATGGGAGGGAGGAGGACTTTCCCAGCGGGATGTTGTAGTGTCTCTCCCTTCCCATCTTGTGGCAGAGCCTTGCCTTCAGTGACACACCTGGATTTCTAACCCCTTCCTGAGAAATACATCTCAGCAGTAAGAAAGATGCCTCACAAATACACTCCACTCGTGTTCCACCCCATCCCCTTGCGTTGTGCCTCGCTGTAATGTACTAGCATAATCCATGTGGTCTGAAAAAGAAGTAATATTAAAAGCCTCCTTCCTCTCAGGGCTTTGTTCCCCATCAAGAAGGAGGGAGGGAAGGAGGCAAGTTGATGGCCAGTCACCCGCTGTTAACCCACGGCTCTGCTCTGCCAGGTCTTTCTAAACTTCTCCTAATTGCTATTTATCATCTTGGTGGCAAAAAGACGGCGTGAAGTGTACAAACCAAGGTGGTATTTACCGACTATTTCTTTGTCTGCGATGCTGGGGGGCGGAGG
>VZTM01031129.1:143545-155782 GCA_013400555.1 Jacana jacana | reverse complement strand
CCCCCCCATCAGCAGGGCTCCCCTCCACTCGCAGGGTCCCCCTCAGCTGGGCTCTTCACACTCCCCCTCACACCAAAGGAGCTCAGAGCTCCCCAGGAGAGCCAGCAGCAAAGCAGGAGGGTCCAGGCAGCCACCAGGCAGTGAGGAAGAGGAGCAGGAGAGGGCTGAAGCTGTGGCCCACGGTGTGTCACGGCGGTGTCTGCATGTTACTTGGTGTAAACATCTCAGGTTCTCTCTCCTTTTGACTTCTGCAAAGCACTGGTGGTTCCTGGTCCAGGGTCTCCAGAGGTTCCTAATGCAAACCCCGTATTCCCTGTGCCAGTGTCTCATCTGTCACCACGTCGGTCTGTCCCAAGCACTTGGGTCCCCCCTCCGCAAGGGGGTCAGGGCTGGCAGAGGGTGAGGAGAGCTGCCATGGTCACCCCGGGGTCATGGTGACTCTGGGTTGGGGTTCCTCTCCTCACCCTTTCCTATGGCCCATCATTGGAAAGAGCCGTTGGTTCACCGAGAATGGAGAAGGAACCGAAATAATTCCTGCTCCTGGGTTTTCAGACTGGTTGGTGGTGTGGGATTCTCTCAGTGGGATTTCCTTGGGGGAAAAGCCTGCATTTCCCTGGCAGTGGGAGCAGTGGCTTCTCAGCATGAAGTGGGACTCACTGGAGTAGCCATGGGGCGGGTGGGCTCAACTCTGAGCTCAGCTCCCCCACGTGAGTCAGGGTTTGCTAAAGGCAGCCGGCTCTCCTGAGCTACCCAGCTTGTTATAAATGTGCAGACACCAATATAGGCTGAGTGGGTGGTGAGAGGGGACCTCGTGTACTGCATAACTGGAGGGCTTTTGCAGCTCTCTCAGCTGAAGAGATGAATGAAGGAGCGGGATGTTGTCACCTTCCAGCGCCCACACGCTCCCTGGCACACCAACAGAAGTTGAATTTCTTTCAAACTTCCTGTGAATCACTCCCAGGCGTGCAGGCGGGTTCCGAGGGTTTCTCTGGAGCTGCTAGGGCCCCCTGCACCAGCACAGCAGCTCCTCAGACCCCCAGCCTCTGCTGGGACATCCTAGGACCCTCTGCACTCCACTGGTCCTTGCAGCATCCTCATGGCACCAGGGACATCGGGTGAGACCCCACCTGTAGCACTACATCCAGCTCTGGAGTCCTCAGCAGAGGAAGGACATGGAGCTGTTGGAGCAGGGCCAGAGGAGGCCACCATTGATCAGAGGGCTGGAGTCCCTCTGCTGTGAGGACAGGCTGAGAGAGGTGGGGGTCTTCAGTCTGGAGACAAGGCAGTTCCGGGGAGACCTTAGAACCCCTTCTAGTCCCTGAAGGGGGGTACAGGAGAGATCAAGGGGGGACTCTCAATCAGGGAATGGAGCCATAGGATGGGTGGTAACAGTTTCAGACTGAAAGAAGGGAGATTTAGATGAGATCTGGGAAAGAAATTTTTCACCATGAGGGCAGTGAGAGCCTGGCCCAGGTTGCCCAGAAAAGCTATGGCTGCTCCATCTCTGGAGGGGGCTTGGAGCAACCTGGTCTGGTGGGAGGTGTCTTTGCCCAGGGCAGGGGGTGGCACTGGGTGGTCTTTAAGGTCCCTTCCAACCCAAACCATCCCATGATTCCACGATATGATTCTGTGATGCGAGGATGGGGACTGACACGCTGTTGTCGGGACGGCCCCAGTCCTGTCCCTTGTCCCTGTCCCACTGCCCAGTACAGATGATCCATGCTCACCCCAGGCTGAAGGGACAGCTGCAAAAATAAACCCTAACCAAGCTGCCTCTGCCTTCTCCTGGGCATTTCATGTCTGCCTGGGGACCTCTTCCAGGAGGAGTAAAATGAGGGCTCTGTTCCTGGTTCCAGGAAAAGGCCGGTGCCTTCCATCCCGGCAAGCCGGCTCCCTGGCATCGGTGCCTCCCTGGTTTGCAGCCCCCGTGCAGAGGAGCAGACAAACAAGATTTGTCCTTCCAGGTGCTGCCCAGCAAATTCTGTATAACCCTTTCCTTGCTGGTGCCCCGCAGCATCCCCGTCTGCAGGACGACCACCGAGGGCATTTCTGAAGGTGCCCCCCTGCTTTGCCCGAGCAGCACCGAGGTGGTTAAGGAATACTAATAAACTTGCTCGGCGAGGCACTCAGGCAGGCACTTCCTCCGTCTTGACATTAAATTCCTATTGGTGTGACTCATTAGCTATTTATTTATTTAAAGCCACCGAGCTATTTGCAATATTTTTAAAAAGCAAACACAGTGTGTGGGCAGGGGAGCTGTTCTGCCTAAATGTTCCTCTCGGTGACACTGATGATAACTTATCAGAATAAATAAGGAATCTTCCAATCATTATTTTATTTATTTATTTATATATTTTATTTCTTTTTTTTTTTTCACCAGGAGAGAGTTTAGCTCATTCTTAAGAAAAAAAAAAAACCTGTTTCCTCCTCAGAAAGTTTTCAGCAGCCTGTGTGTGACATCCAGGTTATAGCCCTGTGTGGGCAGCTGCCTGCGTCTTCTCCACAGCCCCAATTAAAACCAGAATACATCATCTCTTCCCTCCGCAGCTCTGCTGGGTCCCTCCTTCCAGCAGCCTTTTTGGTGGGGCTGGGTGGGCAATAGGCCCCATAGATTACCCTTTTTTGCAGACCTGGGCTCACGACGGGCCGTCGGGGAGCCTGCGCGGTCGTTCTTGGAGAACGAACCTTTGGCTAATTCTAATTGGGACATTTTCATGCCAGGAGCAACCTCCCAAGCTCACATTCCAACCTGGGAGGCCTGGAGGTGTGCAAAAGCTCACTCAAGTGTGGAAACCTGAAAAATCAAAGACTTTGCATCCCCTTACGCTTCTGAATTATCTCATTTTTATATAACTCAGCTTGGTACAAATCCAGGATTGTGTGTGTGTGAGTGTGTGTGTGTGCTATCATTATTGCCAAGGAAAATGAGGCTTTTCTGCCATTTTGAAGTTTACAACTTCACTTCACTGAAAGAGGAGTGTCTTAAAAAAACCCAACAGAGAGTGAACTCATCCGTGCGACAAAAACCCAGGAGCAGTTTCTGTTCATTGAAATCTTCCAGAGAGTTCCTTTGAAATACCAGCAATCCCAGAGACAGAAAATGCCTGTTCCTGCCTGGGAGGCTGGGGTTCCTTCTGCTCAGCGGGTGTTTCCTGGCACTGCCACACTGAAGGTGCCCCCAGGGCTGTGCCCCCTCCTTGGGCACCTCCATCCAGAGGGACTCGGAAACGTCCAGCGTGGATTCTTATGGATAAGCTTTATTTCCCACTCTGATTCTCCACATTTTCAGAATTCCCCCACGGCCACACTCTTCTTATCACAGAAAGAAGGAAGAAGCACAGAATTGCCTGTGATTGGCAAAGCTGTCCTGCTGCAGTGCTTGGTATAAAAAGTCGACTGTTTTTATCTTCAAACTCAGACTAAATAATAATAATAATAAAGAAAACGGGATATAATGGCTTGCAGAACGCCGCCCTCTGTAAATCTCCTGCCTGATGCACCAGTCACATCGTGTTACGTTATCCTCCGAAACATAACATGATGTGACTGATGCAACACATGACGGATGGTGTAGCAGCCAGGAAATGTAAAAGGACCCAATTTTCTAAAGAGCATTGTTACAGAAACAAACAAGATGCCCTTTTAACTTGTATTGATCGATTGCTAAAGAAGAAGCCCGACTGAGACTTGTGCGAGTACCCTAATTAGTTGGTAGATCTACCTGGAGAGGGAAGAGCCAAATGGGTGCTGTTTCCTCCTGCCAGGAGGCAGAAGAGGAGGGAGAAGCCTGTGGGAGATGGGATGGACCTCCCTGGTCCCCACAGTGGGTACCCAGGGAAGGTCCATCCCTGGGAGCATCCTTGCTGCATTCAAGGGACTGTCAGGCCCGCACCCACCAGGGTGGTTTTTGNCTTGTAGTGGTGTTGACATATGGAAATGAATCAAAATGTAATAGGCATAATTACAAGCATTGTGTGCAGGCTACAATTAGTGTCTCTTCAAAGCAGACTCGTAATCAAAAGACACCAATAGAAGAGGGGAAGAAGCGAGCGGACGCTTCCCGGGATGAGCTGGGGCTGGGAAGAAGTTTCCCACCGAGGGGAGTGGAGGGAGAGCCNCAACAGAGAGTGAACTCATCCGTGCGACAAAAACCCAGGAGCAGTTTCTGTTCATTGAAATCTTCCAGAGAGTTCCTTTGAAATACCAGCAATCCCAGAGACAGAAAATGCCTGTTCCTGCCTGGGAGGCTGGGGTTCCTTCTGCTCAGCGGGTGTTTCCTGGCACTGCCACACTGAAGGTGCCCCCAGGGCTGTGCCCCCTCCTTGGGCACCTCCATCCAGAGGGACTCGGAAACGTCCAGCGTGGATTCTTATGGATAAGCTTTATTTCCCACTCTGATTCTCCACATTTTCAGAATTCCCCCACGGCCACACTCTTCTTATCACAGAAAGAAGGAAGAAGCACAGAATTGCCTGTGATTGGCAAAGCTGTCCTGCTGCAGTGCTTGGTATAAAAAGTCGACTGTTTTTATCTTCAAACTCAGACTAAATAATAATAATAATAAAGAAAACGGGATATAATGGCTTGCAGAACGCCGCCCTCTGTAAATCTCCTGCCTGATGCACCAGTCACATCGTGTTACGTTATCCTCCGAAACATAACATGATGTGACTGATGCAACACATGACGGATGGTGTAGCAGCCAGGAAATGTAAAAGGACCCAATTTTCTAAAGAGCATTGTTACAGAAACAAACAAGATGCCCTTTTAACTTGTATTGATCGATTGCTAAAGAAGAAGCCCGACTGAGACTTGTGCGAGTACCCTAATTAGTTGGTAGATCTACCTGGAGGGGGAAGAGCCAAATGGGTGCTGTTTCCTCCTGCCAGGAGGCAGAAGAGGAGGGAGAAGCCTGTGGGAGATGGGATGGACCTCCCTGGTCCCCACAGTGGGTACCCAGGGAAGGTCCATCCCTGGGAGCATCCTTGCTGCATTCAAGGGACTGTCAGGCCCGCACCCACCAGGGTGGTTTTTGGTCCACCCAAGTGTAAACCACTGGAAAAGCAGTTCCTGGTGGGTTTCCATTGCTGGTCCCACCATACTGACTCAGACAGCCTTCCCAGTGACACTCCTGGAGCAGCAAATTGCAGCTCATCCCGGGTCCCATCGCGGCTGAGGGGGAGAGACTCATCGCTTGGGTTTCTACAGCTCTTGGCATAACAGTTCCTCCTCCCCCTCGGTCTTTTTTTCCCTTGATTAGCAGCTAAAAATCACAGCTATGTCTGGCAGGACAATGCCTTTGACAGCAAAGGGAATATTAGGGTCAAGCTTTATTAAGAAAGAAGCTATTGAAATGACACACTCAAACATATTGCTATTAGGGACTTGAAGACTATTTGCCTCATTAATGTAAAAGGTAGCTAGCAATCTTCTTGATCAACAGTGGCAATTTATTTTTAAAGTGTCCATTTTCTGGATGTCAGAGGAAGACTTTTATTTATAATCTTATTTTCAATTTCCACAAAGAACACTTCACTCACGCTCTGCGCAGGTTGGGGTTTTTTGTGGGGTTTTTTGCAGACAATAANGGGTGTGTGTGGGGGGGTTTCTCGGTGGGTCAACAAGCTCAGCCACCATGGGGAGAGGGGACAGTGGCCTCAGGAGCGCCGTGTCCGTCCCCCAGCCCGGCACCGTCCCCACTCAATCAGTGCAGGCTGAGGTGGCACAAACTTTCTTCCAGAGACAAAGGCTGCGAGAGGGATGCGAGGATGCCGTGTCACCACATCTCTTGCAGGGGAAAAAGCTAGAAAATAAAATAAAATTAAAAAAAAAAAATACTTCAACAGCCCTGTTTCAAATGCCACCTTTAAATTTTCCAAAGTAATAAAATTAATTGGAATTTCTTTTCAGAGTTTGCTTGACTAAAGCCGAAACAAAATCGGAGCAATGCTCAGAAAATGAAGTAGTAACTTTCTGCACAACCAGTTGCTCCCTGTTCGTCTGGGAATGAGCTGGTTAGAACCTTCCAATTCACTGATGGTCAAAAATTACTTGCATTTTATTTTCTCCTGTGTTTCGTTAACCAGAGCACAGATTATTCACCGTGGCTGTAAACAGAAGCTACAATTGGAGCCTAAGCGAAATCCCATTACTTTGTATTCCTGCAAACTCTGGGTGAGGTGGCGGATCTAAACACAGCTGGTTGACAGTTTTGCAATTCAATTTTTACCTGTCAGAAATGTATCAAACTGAAACTATTTTTGCAGGAACATTTCTATGTTAATAAGTTTTTGCTTTGAAATACTCCGCTCACACACCCCTGCCCCCCCCCTCGCCTCCCTCAGCCACCATTTAATAAGGTTAAAGCATTATCTGTTGCCCTTATTGGAAGGGGCTGCTGGATTTTCATTTTCCAAATCATTTTGTTCCCTAATAGTTTTTAAAAATCAAAGTCAGAATGAAATCTTTTTTTTAGCCCTTATTGGGCTGCCTGCTTTTATTGACCCAAACCACGCTTCTTTTTTATTTTCCCAGGAAGGGGTTGAGGAGGAATTGTTCAGATGAGGAGATTTTTGGAATTAATTTGGAATTCCCCCCATTGGACCCACTGGCAGGGGCAGTGCCATCAGGGGCTCTCGGGAGGGTCCAAGTGCCAGGACCTTGGTTTGGGGCAGCAGCAAACACTTTGGTAATTACTGATCAAGCTGGTGCTTGGACCAGGGTGTTGAGATGCAGAAATCTCTCTTTTACCCTAAATGTGTTCATCTGCAGAGATTTTTGCCCAGGAGGGGAAGGGTGTGCAGGTCCCTGGTGCTTTTTGCCACCCACCTGTGCCAGGGGATGGCTGCTGGGAAGAGGAACATCTCCATCAAAGCCAACAGGAGGGATGCTGGTGTCAGCCGGGGAAGGATCAGTCCCTTTAGCAGCGGGTCTGTGTAGGAGGACTTATATTTGTTTGCAGGAGCCAGATGGTTAAAGAAGAGAGTGACATAATTGCAAGAGCAGGAGCCATGAAAGAAGAAGTGGGGGGAGAGAAAGTCACTGGAGGAAAATGGGACCCGAGGAGCACAGCCCCGTGTGCCCTGTGCCGCGGAGCGGTGTCGGCAGGACTGGGATGTGCCGGCACTTTGGCTCTGTTTCCCACAGGGAGTCATCCCAGGGAGCTCTGGAGCATCCCTGCTGCATTTAGACATCCTTCCTCCCTGACTTGGGACACACAGAGGAAGCCAAGTGCAGGAGATACTAATGCTGGAAAAGTTATGAGGACAGAAGTGGCGGGCATGACCTTGTCATAGTCATGAAGTTCATGATCTTAAGCAGCTCTCATTGATTAATGGAGGAGTCATTTATTAACCTGCTAAATCCAGTTATGCTGGCATAAATCTGAAGTAACCCCATTGAGTATGGATTTATATCAGAGTAACTGAGGGCAGAGCCTGGCTGGTATCTTTGCCCACAGCTACGGGACCGGCGGGACAGGGTGTTGCTCTGCTGTACTGGGGGCTGAGGAGGAAAATGTGAATATCGGTAGCAAAGTTTAAAACAGCAGCTCGATTTCTGCAAAACAAAGTGTCCAGGAACAGAAATGCCGAGGGGGAGTGGGAGATGAGGGGTCCACAGGTCCTCCCCGGTGGCAGAACACCTTCGCTCAGACCAGGTCTGGCAGGGAGGGCTGCTCCCTCCCGGGTGTCCCCTCCCGGGTGTCCCCTCCCCGCGGCGGCGCTGCCGTGCGCTCAGCATCCTCCTCGCCCCCNCCCCCCAGCAGCTCCCCCTCTGCAGCCGCTGTACCCACAGCCCCCTGCTCAGGGGATGGAGAAATCCTACTTTCACGGTCAGTTGTGGGTACCAGGTTGTGCACAGGGCAGGAAAGCAGGGAGGGAATTCCCTACCAGCCAAACAAATCTGGATATTTCACCCCAGCTAAAGCCTCAGGTTTTCCTTCTGTAGGGGAGTGTGGATTTTAAACTGGCAGGATGAACCTGTTGTGTTTTATTCTCCCATTCCTAGTGTTTAATACGGGCTACCGAGAGAAGGCAACGCTGAAGATGCTGGAGAGGAGGAAAGATTTTTCCTCTGAAATATTAACAGTCCCTTTGGCTCTTTGAAGGAGCTGAAGAGGCAAGATGAATCTGAATTTGGAATTACATTTTAAGCCTTCCTGTAGCCTTTTAAAATATCAGAAGGAGTAAGGGTCTGCTATCCTAACCATCAAAAACCGGGCACAACCTCCTCTTTTAAACGCATATAAAAAAATACCCCGTGGCTTACTGTTGCCTTCCCTTATCTGCCTGCTATTCTGAGGCTGACTTCATCTTCGGTGTGCAGAGGTTCCTTTCACAGCCCTCAAGAATAGGGAGGCTCTCGCTATTCCCGTCACGCGCGGCGCGGGTCGCCTGGCCCTGCTCTTATCAGCAGAAGGCACATGGAGCGCTGGGGGATGCCCCGCATCCGTCTGCGCCGCTTCCAGCCCCGTCTCCGGCATCGGGCACGGGATGAGCCACCGCCGTGACCTTGAGGGTCTGCTTTTCTCCCCCTTCCCTGAAAAAGCAGGATGGTGGGAGGCTGGAACTGAATAGACCTTGGCAATTCCTGCAGGAAGACTTCTTCGAAGCTGTTCTCTAGACGCAGTGAAAGAGTTTGTGTGGGGCATTTGGGTGAAGGTTTCTCAGGGAAACCGAGCTGCTCATGACAAGAACAAACCCCAGGTTGTAGCTGTCCCCCAGCAGCCAACTCTCCCTGTGTCCAGGGATGCTCCCACTGAGCCAAATCCTCTGCTGCCCTGGAGCTCCAAGGCTTTGGGAGCAGAGCTGGGAGAGGAAATGGTGGAGTCCATCCCAGATCCCGGCTGTTCACCTTGTGCCCAGGGATGCTCCCACTAAACCAACCCCACTGCTGCCCAGGAGCTCCTGGGTGCAACTGGTCAAGGGTTTGGTGCGAGGGCTGGGAGAGGAACTGGTGGAGCCCATCTCAAATACCAACTCCTCTCCCTGTGCCCATGGATGCTCCTGCTGAGCCAAACCCTCTGCTGCTTGGGAGTTCCAAAGGTTTGGAACCAGAGCTGGGAGAGGAACTGGTGGAGCCCGTGTCCAGATTGCAGCTGTTCTCCTTGTGCCTAGGGATGCTTCCACTGAGCTCTGAGGGTTTGGAACCAGAGCTGGGAGAGGAACTGGTGGAGCCCGTGTCCAGATTGCAGCTGTTCTCCTTGTGCCTAGGGATGCTTCCACTGAGCTCTGAGGGTTTGGAACCAGAGCTGGGAGAGGAACTGGTGGAGCCCGTGTCCAGATTGCAGCTGTTCTCCTTGTGCCTAGGGATGCTTCCACTGAGCTCTGAGGGTCTGGGACCAGAGCTGGGAGAGGAACCGGTGGAGCCCACCCCAGATCTCAGCTGCTCTCCCTGCCCAGGGAGCACAGGACAGAGCATTCAGCCACCTAGGATCCATCCTGCTCTGCATCCATCTCCTGGGAGAGCAGCCGCATCAGACTCGTGTGCTCCTGATGGCTTCCTCTGTGTCCCAGTCAGTTGTCCTGCCACCCAAGGAAACTCCCCACAGGGTCCCCCCACGCTGCAGGCAGCTTGGCACATGGTGGCAGTGCTGCCAGTGCCCTGTCTGCCATGTTCCCACACCTCCTCCTTAGTGACCTGTGATTGTTCTGACTTTTATGATGCCTGGTGCCATCGTGCAGCCATACATACGTGTGTACGTCGGGGTGTTGAGGTTGCAGTGCGACCACCCTATAATGGTATAAACTAGTGGTGCTGTGATTTCAGTGTCTGAGGAGTGGAGCTGGGCTCCAAACAAGAGCAGAGGATAAACATCCTTACTCCCGAGGGAGCATCCCCTCCCACACCATGGTTCCATGACCCACCACAGAAGCAAACCTGTGCTCCTCTGAGACAGCCAGCGACCACTGCAGGCAAGAACTGTGTTTCTAGATGATTTAGTGGCCTTCTGAATAAAGAAACATTCTTCCCCTATCACACCTACCCACTCCTGTGCATGCCTGCTCTCCTGCCCCCTGCAGCAGAGCATGCACATGCACATGCACACGCACGCACACGCACACACACGCATGCACACGCATGCACACCGCCACCCCTCCCAGGCTCCCCGTTCTCCCAGTCTGATGCTGGGGAGGGGTGCTGAGCATGGTGCCTGGGGAGGAGTGGGCACTTGGCACCTCTGACAAGCCCACCCACCCACTCCCACTGCCCATATGGGGTTTTTTTTTTGCACACACACACTTTAAGCTGAACTTGCTTAGGAAGCATTTTGTTTTTCAGACCATTGTGGGGAAAATTTATTGCTGCGTGTGATTTTTTATTTCTTTTTTTTTTTTTAATTATTATTATTATATTTTTAAAGCAATTTTTCCCCCCCTCCTGTCATTGTCTTCTCCAACTCTGCCGGAAACTGTAATTGAAAATAGGCTGCAAAGCTTGGCTCTGGCTCCCTCCCCCAGGAATCCATGTCCATGGCTCTTTTCTGTTGCCTGCTACAGGGGAGATCTCCAATAACCCATGCCACCTCTGATGCCTTACACAGCCCTGTAGGTAAATACTCCCAAGACCCTCAGAAAAAATCCCTTTTCACACTCAGCAGAGGTTGAAAAGCCAAACTCTTCCCTCCCTTCTTAATTCTTTCATTTTGCACCACCCATCCCAGTATCGCCACTGGGCAAATTAGGAGTAAAGAGTCTGTGCTGGGTGGCCAGAGCTCCTGCCTGCTCAGGGTTTGGGGAGGACTTGCTGGTTTAAGATCCAAACCCAACTGGATCCCCCTGCAATCCTTGTCTTCTCTTTATTTTTAGGATCCAGTTCCCCCAGACAGGCTGTGTCCTGCTAACAGGCTTTCCCTTTCTCCTTCCTCCTCCCCCATTTTTACTTCTCAGCAAAACACACCATTCCCATTCTCTCTTAATTTTATAACCGTGAAAGACCTCTCCTCCAAACTGGGGGCAAACCCTGCATTTCTAAATTTTCTTCAAGATGCTTCTTGTCCAATTCACATCAGTTGCACAAAGGTTCTTTTCTTCCTCTCTTGGTTTTCTGCCTGTCTGTGTATTCCAAGGTTAAAAGGGATTTCAAACCAAGCACTATCTGCCCAGCACATCACAGGCTGTGAATCTCTACAAACCAAATTGTTTTGGTTAGAGTGAAAAAAAAACACAAACCAAAACAACCCTTACTTCCCCAAAAAGGCACAGGCACCCCAGAGATCTGGGATGGGGACGGATCTTCCCAGGATGGCTCCAGTCCCCCCACCCAACCCGCCACACACACAGGCTGGGAGTTTCCCCACCAAAATTGCCCTCAGTTATAAGATTTGGGAAGGAATCTAATCTCGTCTTAATTTTCTTGAATAGTATAAATTTCTCAAGAAAAGACATTCGAAAGCGAAATACCAAAATGTGACATTTGGAAAATGTTAAAAAGAACATTGTTGCTTTATTGAGGCACTTTGTTTCAATTTCCTTCCCAAATTCAGCTTTGTCAAAACCGCCTGCTGCCGGGGAAAGTTTGTTCCCATAAACCAGCAGCTTCCAAAGAAATGGCTTCTGCTTTTAAAATTTCTGACCAGTGGTAGTAAAAGGAGCTCAGAAGGGATGGTGGGAGCGGGATGTGCTGGTGGTGCATATTTTGAACGCCCATCTGCGAGCAGCACGATGTGCCCTCAGCCCCGAGCACCCTCTCACCGTGTCGGTCCCGTCTCCCACAGCCCCGGAGAGAGCAGGAGATAGCACTGCTTTGGGGTAAATAACCAGCTTTTGCAGAAAGAAGGAACTGGGAATTTGGGCTCTGGGGTACAGCTCAAATTCAGGCAGGCTCCAAGGATATCTCAGTGTTCGTTAACTGTTCCCAATGACAGTGGGTTTTGCAGGCTTTGTTTCCCGTTGCTTAATAAAGCCAGCATAAATCTGTGGATTTTAACTTCTCCGCTGTGGATTAGAACAGTCTTAAACCAGGCACAACTCCACACTCTGCTTGTAATTGTTCCAGCCTGGTTAACCATGGCACAGGACAGAAGAAATTGGGCTCCATTTACTTACACCACTTCCCTGGGATTTGTGTTTCAGACATCATTAATATTGAAAACAACAATCGCACCCCGTGGCCTGTTTTAAACCTGGCCTTGAGGCGGGGGGGGGGATGCAGGAGGACAGCACTGGGTGCTCCAGCCCAAACTTCACCAAACTTCTACACTTTGTTTCCAGTCAAACCTGTGGGTTTTTTTTTGGG
>VZTM01031129.1:131626-143535 GCA_013400555.1 Jacana jacana | reverse complement strand
TGGGGGGGGTGGTGGTTTGTGGGGGGTTGGGGGTGGCGGGAGGGGATTAATCAGAATCTCTTCTCCGCTCTCCAGAACTCGTGACACTGTTCTGCAGTTCGATTCCCCCCGCCTTTGTGCAGCAGCAAAGCACATGCTTAGAATACACTACCAAAAACTAGGGGGTTTCTTCCCCCCCCCCATCTCACTGTTGGGTTATTTATGCAAGTTAATTGATTATTTTGTAGCTGTTGTTGCTTCTCTGCAGCAGGAAGAGGAGCTGAGCTGGCAGGAGAGCAGCCCGTACTCAAACGCAGCTTCCTGCAGTCAGCAAAAAAAACCCAAAACAAAACAAAACAAAAAGGCAGAAAATGACTGTTCAATTAAAACACATCTTTTTGGGTAGATGTTCCCTTCTGAAAATGTCGGTCTCTGCTTTAAAACTGGGTAGTTTTAAAACTGGGAGTTTTCGGAGTGGTCTCTTCACCGAGCCGGTCCCCAGCCCTGGCTCTCTTGGTGGGGTATTTCCTGCGTTTAGGTGAGGCCCTTTAGGGTGAAATGAATTCAATTTAGTGGCCAACGGGCTCCAAACCGATTCATCCTGCAGCCAGGAGGCTTTATGGCCCAAAAGGATGGTTTCCAGCACACAGCACTGCGCTGACCCGTGTGTGGCCACCGAGAGGAAACCCTGTGGAATAAGGCATCCATGAAACCATCCCTTTTATGTTTGGGAAATAATAGTTATTTGGCTGCTCAACAGGCCACCAGAGCCTCACAAGGAGGAAAACTGACCACAGCCGTGCTGAGAGGCAGACTGCAGCTCTGTGCCATCCTGTGCTGCGCGGGACAGGCGTTTGCAGGCTCCTGTCCTACCTGTCACCCCGGCTCAGTCACCCACTGCATCCCCCTCCTCTTTGTCTTTCTCTTGGTAGCAACAGCAATTAATGGGAAACCACAGGGAAAAGGGGGAAGGCAGGTGAGGAGAAAGGAGGTGGCTGGGTGCGACGTGCGAGGGGGACTGCAGGAGGGTGGGCGGCAGCCCCGTGGAGCTGGGCTGGAAGAGACAGTGGGGATATTCCTGCCTTCCCCCTCCCATGGTGTATACCATGGTTAAGGGCAGAAGACAGAGCCTCTCCAGCTTGTTCACTCTCACTGCCTGGCACGGTAGGAGAGCTGTGAGACTCCTCCTGGGATGCTTCAGAATCGAGAGCCCAGAGGAGCCAGGAGTGGTACCCACGGTGTGACTACCCCCAAGCCCACCCTCCCAGCAGCCAGGGAGGCACTGCGGCTGGGCCCAGAGGGGGCTTGGTGAGNGATGGTTTCCAGCACACAGCACTGCGCTGACCCGTGTGTGGCCACCGAGAGGAAACCCTGTGGAATAAGGCATCCATGAAACCATCCCTTTTATGTTTGGGAAATAATAGTTATTTGGCTGCTCAACAGGCCACCAGAGCCTCACAAGGAGGAAAACTGACCACAGCCGTGCTGAGAGGCAGACTGCAGCTCTGTGCCATCCTGTGCTGCGCGGGACAGGCGTTTGCAGGCTCCTGTCCTACCTGTCACCCCGGCTCAGTCACCCACTGCGTCCCCCTCCTCTTTGTCTTTCTCTTGGTAGCAACAGCAATTAATGGGAAACCACAGGGAAAAGGGGGAAGGCAGGTGAGGAGAAAGGAGGTGGCTGGGTGCGACATGCGAGGGGGACTGCAGGAGGGTGGGTGGCAGCCCCGCAGAGCTGGCCTGGAGGGGACAGCAGGGATGCTCCTGCCTTCCCCCTCCCATGGTGTGCACCATGGTTAAGGGCAGAAGACAGAGCCTCTCCAGCTTGTTCACTCTCACTGCCTGGCACGGTAGGAGAGCTGTGAGACTCCTCCTGGGATGCTTCAGAATCGAGAGCCCAGAGGAGCCAGGAGTGGTACCCACGGTGTGACTACCCCCAAGCCCACCCTCCCAGCAGCCAGGGAGGCACTGCGGCTGGGCCCAGAGGGGGCTTGGTGAGCGTGGCTGCCCCAGCAATCTGGGCTCGGGGCAACGCTGTGGCTACCACACCACACCTCTCCCTGCTCTGCACCCTTTGGGGTGCTGCATAAGCCCCCCATGTCTCTGCAGGCTCCTGTGACCTCTGCAGACAGACATGCTGACCGCCTGTGAGTCACCTGGGCTTGGAAGTGGGACTTAATTACGACTTTTAATTCTCCAGCCCACTTCCCAAATGCTAATGTTGCTTTGCTGTAGATGTCTTCATCCCTCAGCAGAAGCAGAACTGGCTTTGGAGAAACCCAGCCCCGCACCGACCAGGGTTTTGCAAGAGGAGCTCCCGTCCTGTTCCTTGACTTGATACCAGCATTTTGTCATTTTTGAGGAAATAACAAACTTGAAAGTATTCGGCTTTGGTGCAGCAATTGCAGCTTAATTGCACGTCTCCTTCTGCCCACACAAATGCTGAAAAGTGACTTGGCAAACTTTAAAGGCAATCCAGGGACTGAAATGGGAAGACTTGACAAGCCAGCATTCATCAGCTCTGACTAACGCGTCTGTAGTCTCAAACCTGCTGCTGTTCTTGCTTTGGCCTGACATCTTGCTGCCCTCAAAGAATTTCTTTTGAGTCTCAATCAGCGGCTGCCGGGTGGCTGCGTCTGAAAGGTCCCCCCAAGCATTTATGCTGCCAGGTTACCCACAAACTGGTATCAAACCATTCCTGGGGCAAAGGCTGCGTTGGCAGTAGCCCTGGTTTTAGAACAGGGTGGTTTTCCTGCACTGGGAAGACGGAGGGTGCTGGTGCCCTGGGGTGTCACTGGGTTTTGTGCTGGTGCCCTTCCAGGGGACAGGGTGGGCAGCAGGGCTCCCTCACCCAAAGGCTGGCAGGAGACACCTCACCAGGAGAACCAGTGTGGGAGGGTGGTGCTGGGTTCAGGGAGCCCCCAGTGTCCTCGTCTGATGGAAACCTGACCCTCAGTGGGTCTGCAGCTCCCATGGGGGAACTGCTGGGCAGGGCAAAGGGGAAGAAGGGAGCGAGGCTGCAGTCGCTGTGCCATGGGAATCAGTGTCACAGATCATGGGAGAGATGCTCTGGTTATGCCACCATGCTGGGAGGCAGTGGGTCCCCAGGGCAGTAGCTGGGGGGGCTGTGCTTGTCACCCCTCCATTCTTGGAGGTGCAGGGTGAGGGGGGTCCTGTGCTCCCTGATGCCACAGCCCACATCCAGGTCATCCTGGATCAAACCCAACATCTGACACATTCCCTGTCCTTTTACTGTCACCAGCTCTTCGGGTTTTCATGCCTCTGGAGGTCTGAACTGGCTGCAATAGCTTAAGGAGAGTTTTCATCTCCCAGGTCTTGCAGGAGGGCTCTGCGTGCTCAATTACTGGAAATGCAGAGCCCAGGGACCTGAACTGGACTTACCCCGGTCCTGTCTGGAGGCAAAGTGCACCCATAGGTCTTGTTTGCCCAGCATAGTCATTCTTGCTTGTGTTTTCACAGGAAAAAACTCAGCCAAAATGCAGGGACAATGGCACAGAGGGAATCAGTCAGTTGCTTTGCTGCTCCAAGAGCCTGGCGGAGCATGAGCGGGTCCTCACTGCCTTGGCATGTCCCCACAGCTCATGAGGAAACTCTATCCTTACCCCACCAAAACCATTGACACCCCCAAAATGAAGACAAAGTGAGCTGTGCCTGGGGAGCTCCCTCACCCCCTGTCTCCAGGACACTGGGGCTGCCTGATTTGGGGCAGATGCTGTTCCCAAACAGAGGGAGAGGAGAGATGGGGAGGGTGGTGGGGGGAACAGGGCAGGAGCAGAGCTGTGCCTGAGGGCAGGGGCAGATGTGATGCTCAGGTCACCGTCTCTCCCTCCCCAGCCCCACTGGTACCCTCAGGACAAGCCCTGGGGCGAAGCAGCAAGCTCTGTTCTCCCTGCTGCGAGGTGCCCTCAAGGAGAGACGGAGAGGAGTTAGCCCAGATTAGTGGTTAGCCCAGAAAGCACGTTAAATGAGGTCATGAACCCCCAGAGGAAGAGCAGAGAAGGAGTCAGACAACCACAAAAGATCTTGTGGTTATTTGCTCAGGTTCAGATGCATCTCCCAGGGGCTGCTGCTCGATCCATCCCTCTTTCCTCGGGGGCGTCTGGACAAGAAGGCTTTTCAGCAGCTCCGAACGCTGGGAAGGAAGGAGGTGGGACGGAGCAGAGCTGGGAGGGCTGGCCCAAGGAGGGAAGGCAACAAGATATGAGGTTCCAGAGGATGCAGACACGAGTTAATCGCAGACCTCAGCTCACCTTCCTGGGAGGTTTGAGATCAGCATGAAGTTAGGGTACACTTTAATTCATTATTTTGCCTGAACTTCTCTGCATGGCTGAGCAGGGGTTTAGTGTACACAGCGTTCTGCTTACACTTGGCATGGGAAAACATTGAGTCTACAGGCTTTTGCAAGTAAAATATTTAAGATCTCTCAGCAAATGGTGCATGCAGTTTTTCAGGAGGATGTTTTGCTGTTTTCCTCACGATCAGACTCATCCAGCATGTTGGAGCGACGGCCTCATTTATACCCAGCACTGGGGAAGCGAGGGGAGTGGATGTTCTCTTCTTTCAGCAAAAGGCACGATTTACCAAAGGACCAGGAATTATGTAAAGCGACGTGATTTACTCACGTCCTGAAGTCTGTAAACAGTGTGAGTTATGCTGCATGGTGCTTTTGAAAAGATAACTGGGAAAGGAGGCCCCTTGCTTCATTTTGTGAATGAGTGACTCTATTGTATAATGTTGGGGTTTATTCCATTTCATACTGTGTACACAGTACTTACTGCGCGCTTGTAAATGAGCAACTGAGGAAATAGATCTTTGCTGGAGGCAATTGCTTTCCCAATAGTGAGAGAAAACATCATGCATGGCAGGCTTAGAGGNAGCAGGGGTTTAGTGTACACAGCGTTCTGCTTACACTTGGCATGGGAAAACATTGAGTCTACAGGCTTTTGCAAGTAAAATATTTAAGATCTCTCAGCAAATGGTGCATGCAGTTTTTCAGGAGGATGTTTTGCTGTTTTCCTCACGATCAGACTCATCCAGCATGTTGGAGCGACGGCCTCATTTATACCCAGCACTGGGGAAGCGAGGGGAGTGGATGTTCTCTTCTTTCAGCAAAAGGCACGATTTACCAAAGGACCAGGAATTATGTAAAGCGACGTGATTTACTCACGTCCTGAAGTCTGTAAACAGTGTGAGTTATGCTGCATGGTGCTTTTGAAAAGATAACTGGGAAAGGAGGCCCCTTGCTTCATTTTGTGAATGAGTGACTCTATTGTATAATGTTGGGGTTTATTCCATTTCATACTGTGTACACAGTACTTACTGCGCGCTTGTAAATGAGCAACTGAGGAAATAGATCTTTGCTGGAGGCAATTGCTTTCCCAATAGTGAGAGAAAACATCATGCATGGCAGGCTTAGAGGTTATTATTTTAATACCTTTCTTCTCATCGTGGAGCAGCGTGCCCGTGTGCTCTGGCAGGCGGACCGGGCCGCCCCCTCCCTCCCCACCTGCCTTGCACCCGTGGTGGGGACAAGATCACAGAATCACAGGATGCTCTGGGAGTTGGTGGGGACCTCTCTGGAGATCATCTAGTCCAACTCCTCCCCACCCCGTCCAAAGCATGCCCTCCCACATCATGTTGCACAGGAACCTGTCCAGGCAGGTTTGAATGTCTCCAGAGAAGGAGACTCCCCCACCTCTCTGGGCAGCCTCTGCCAGGGCTCTGCCACCCTCAAAGGGAAGAAGTTCCTCTTTATGTTTATGTGGAACTTCTTATGTACAAATTTGTGCCCGTTCCCTCTTGTCCTGTCCCAGGGCATCACTGAGAAAAGCCTGTCCCCATCCTCCTGACACCCACCCTTGAAGTATTTATAGGTGTTAATCAGTTGATCAAGATCCACCCCATCATCCCCGAGGCCTCAGAGCCCGATTCAGCCAAACCCTTGTCTTGCCCAACTGTAGCAGTGAGACCATTCGAGATCCTCATCCCCTCTTGTCCTGACCCTGTTATCGGCACCCTCAGCCTCTGCTCCAGGGTCTGTCCACCCTGTCCCTCCTCCCCAGCTCCTTCCTTCCTCCCTCCTGCCATCTCCTCCTCTCAGGGAGGAGGGACAAGGCTGCCTGCCATGTTCTCCCAGACACCTGAGTGAAAATTCAGCTTTGTGAAAAAGCATTGATGTTTCTCCTGTATTCTGCACGAGATTCAAAATGTCATTTTTCCAGGAGAAATCTGTTGGGATGATCAAAACATGCCGGGGACAGGGAGGATGTAGGGGCAGTGTGAGAAGAGCAGCATCTCAGAAGGGCAAGTAGGATGACCGGAGAGACCAGGTGCTTGGACCGTGGGCTTGGAGGCTGCTCTGGCCACATGTTTCTGGGAGGTTTCCCACCCTCACCTTTAATTTCAGTAGAAATCCAGCCCTCACCACAGACCTTCCTCTGAGGGCCCTCTGTAAGGATCAGCTGATCCCATTATCTCTGTGATCTCCTATTTTCTGGGCAACGGAGGGACAGTTGAAAAAATCCCTGAACAACAGAAGCTCCTCTGCTCCCTCAGCCTCCCTCAGCGAGGTCCCCAGGGCAGACTATGCCACACAGACCATGCTCTGGAGCATCCCCGTCACCCCCTGCCCCAGCCAGTCTCTGCATGAAGGTGTTGCTTTGCAGCCTGTAGACCCTTCTTGGGACTTTCTACAAGGGCATGTAGTGGTAGGATGAGTGGTAGGTAATGGCTTCACACTGAAAGAGAGGACATTTAGATTGGATATCAGGAAGAAGTTTTTCACTCTGAGGGTGGTGAGGCACTGAACAGCTCAGAGAACCTGTGGCTTCCCCCGCCTTGGAGAGGTTCAAGGCCAGGTTGGAGGGGGCTTGGAGCAACCTGGGCTGGTGGGAGGTGTTCCTGCCCAGGGCAGGGGGTGGCACTGGGTGGGCTTTAAGGTCCCTTCCAACCCAAACCAGTCTGTGATTCCGTGATTCTACGATTCTACTGGGTCCTACTTGGCAAGGTGGCACTTTGCACTCTGCTTGCACTGAGCAGCGTGTGACATCGCTCTCTGGCTGCCTCTGCAGAGGGAGAGATGTGATGCAGTGGGAAAAGTGGGTACCAGTGATGTAGCCGTGCTTCAGGGATCAAGCACTGACTCCCTTCCTTCCCAGGGGTGCTCTAGGAGCAGGGGACGATGCACTGGAGTCCCCAACACTTCCCTGACTGCTTTGAGCCTACATGTGGAGAGCTCTCCCGTCTGCAGGGACACTGCAAAGCTCCCTGCACCACATGAACCACACACACAGGTGAAAATGCTGCAACTCTTACACCCCCCAAAAAAAGCTGTGGCTGTAGCCACCAGGCTGCCATTGGCCACCTTCCCAAGCAGCAGGCTCTTGGCAGGACCCATGGCCGGGGTAAGCAGAGGGCTGGCATCTGGCTCGTGCCCAGAGAGCTGCCGCCTCGGTTTTCCGAGACTCCCTGTTTATTTGTTCTACAAGGGCTTGAAACCAAATAGGGTTAATAGCCCTCCCTGTGTCCTAGTGAGATGAAACTACCATTGGGAGACCCAGGACAATTTTTATATAGGATTAGAAAACAAAAATCAATATTTAATTATCTGTAAGCTTTTTGTGTCACTGCATCCTTAGCTTGCTAACTGTGAGTGCCGGCTGCCATGGAGAAAGTAAGTCATTAAAGGTGCAGTATCTTTTACTGGCCTTTTATGGGCCTGCAGTAAATAGAGTACATTATCACTTCTCACACACCAGTATTGTTATTTATCTTTACAATCTCTATTTACCTATATTTATGGTAGATTTCTCCTGTATATTATATGGCGAGGTTAACTTTAATGGGGTTCATTAAAACAGGCACTTAACAAAACTTTGGAACATCCTCATTTGGACAAACAGCAAGAAACTGGAACAGGGAAAGGCATTTTTATGTCACCAAGTGCCCCAGTGCTTCGGAGGTGAAGGTGGGTGATGGGAACGCTGGTGGCTTCAGGGCTGATGTCACCATCCTGCAGCTTTGTGGAACCTGCAGCCACTGTGGGAAGGGCTCATGGTCCACCAGCACGGGTCTTGGGGGAGTCAGCCTTGCAGAGCCGGGAGAAGGAGGAGGATGGACCATTCCCTGGATGCTCCCAGTGCTTGGGGACTGGTTCTGAGGGGCTGCTTGGGGTCTCCCCACTCACCCCTGTTATACCTGTCCCCCATAAGGCTGTGTCCCTGGGTTCTTCTTACACCCCAGCGTGATCCCTATCCACGCACCCTGACACAACCCCAGGGGACAGATGGACAAAGCCACCAGCACCTCTCCTGACCGATACCTTGTCCCTGAGCACCTCAGGAGCCCCCGGCAGCCATCACCCTTACACGGCCCATCCGCCCGTACACACCGTTCCGTGGAACCCTCACAGCGACATTCAAGAGACAATACATAAATACTCTGGGAAAGGAAACCTTCCCCCGTGGGGAGGGGAGCGGGCAATTAGCAGATCTTTTTGCTGCAGTAGTTAATTTTTTACAAGCCTCCCTTATTTTCCCTGTTTCCCCTGGTTAATAATGACTAGCAGCCGCTTACACCATAAATAAGTTCCACAAATTTCGCAGATGCACCGGGCTGTTTAAGCAGGGAAATTGAGCAGCATATGTCTGAATGGTTAATTGACTTAATTGCTGTTAGTTGGGCTATTAGCACACTTGATCCACCCCAATGACCGCAATACTTTCTTAATGGTGTTCATTTTATTTGGATGCCAAGCTCCAGTTACCATTACAGGGAAATTTCCAATTGCTGATTACCTCATAAATATATAATTGTAGTCATAGGCTAAATAAAGCCAACAGGCATTAATAATGAACAGCGTTTGACTAAGAGCCTTTAAAGGATGATGGAAGTTTCTTTAAAGACCTTAGCTATTCTTGAAATGTAAATAATCTTTCATGCTTCTATTTTTAATGATGCTGCCTCCTTTTTTTCCAGCCGACATCGAGCACCAGCAGAGGTAAAGTTGCATCCTGTGGCCAGGCAATATCCAGGGGAAAAAAAAAAGTATAGGAAGGAGCCTCCCAAGCCCTCAGTGTTCCACCCCGAGCATCATTTCCCAAGGGATGCTGTGGTTATTTCTCTCAGGCAGACACTGGAGTGACACAAGCCTCCCATTCAGGCTTTTTAAAAACTATTTTCTCCGCTCCCTATCTGCCAGGAAAGGGAAAAATTAAAGTGTCCCCAGGTCAAATCTGCCCTTCTGTGCTTGTGGGGGAGTCGTGGCGGGGGGTAAGGGGTGGCTGGGGGTGGTGACAGGAGCTGGTGGAGGGGGCCACGTCTCTCCCGACGTCACATGCAAGAAACCAGGCGAGTGTGTCACCGACTTCAGTGCTTGACACGCTGGGAGGGATGGCTGTCACCTCCCTGCCCAACCCCTCCGTGCAAGGCAAGCCCCAGATTGTCACCCTGTGGCCGGGACCCAGTGAGGATGACCACCAGAGCAACACCCATGGTGGGGCTAGGTGACTGGGAACCATGCTCGGGGACCAGCCTGGCTGCAGGCTGGGGTCCAACCACCCCAAAGCAGAGTTTAGTCCATCACCAACCAACCAACCAACCAACCAACCAACCAACCAACCAACCAACCAACCAACCAACCAACCAACCGNTCACCAACCAACCAACCAACCAACCAACCAACCAACCAACCAACCAACCAACCAACCAACCAACCAACCGACCAACCATCACCATAAACAAAGAACAAAACACACCTACGAGTGCAGATCTGCCCCAAAGGGCAACGCTAAGGGTAAATATGATTTATCCAGAAGAAAAACAAGGGAAAACCGGCCTTTTCTACCTCCATCACCGTTACTGGCTCCAGAGACAATTTAATTATCCTGGGCTATTCTTAACTGACCTAGTAAAATGAACCTGCCTAGCTCTGTCCACAATAATTACCTACAATTTGCTAATTCATGTGGAGAAGAAATTACTCCTAGATAGTCTGTTAATCTTTGATTCCTAACCATGAGCTCATTTACTCTGGACTTGTTCCCTACTGGCACCAAACAGAGAGAATTACATTAGTTATTTTCAGCTATTAGGGAACTAGTTATAATTAATGTTGTCTTTGACGATAGCCTGATCTTACGCAGACGCCTCAGCGGTGCTGCTGTGGGTGGGTGGTGTGGCTGCCAGCTTGGGGCAGGGAGGGATCTGGGTGCTTGTTTTAGCCCCAAAACCAAATTCTGCACTAATTGGGGTTTGGGTTGGTCCTACGTATCCTTGCTAGCGAGCGGGGCCAGGGTAGCATGGGAACAAGGCTACATATTGCTGCTCTTGTACCAGACACACTGGGTTGTGGATATGGTGAGTGTGGGACTGGCCAGCTTTGGACATGGTGGGCATAGGACTGGCCACCTTTGGACATGGTGAGCTTGGGATTAGCCACTCTTGGACATGCTGGACATGGGACTGGCCACCCTCAGGCACAGTGAACATGGGACTGGCCAGGTTTGGACATAATGAGCATGGGGCTGGCCAGCTTTGGAGATGGTGGGGATGGGACTGGCCACCCTTGGACATGGTGGGCATGGGACTGGCCAGCTTTGGACATGGTGAGCATGGGACTTTCCACCCTTGGCTGTGCAGGGTGGGAATAGGTCCCGGACATAATAGCATCATCCCATCCCTGTCCCCTCACAACAGTGATGGAGAGGTGGGGCTGCGTCACCCCAGCTCTCCGTGTCCCATGGGACCAGGAAGACATGTGACTGTGGGTTGCCACCACATGGAGGTGTGGGGAATGGCATGGGGGAGCTGCTGCCACCCCGCTGAGAAGTCATTTCCCATTTCCAGCCCTCCTGCCTGTTTCTATGGACACTGCTGTGTGGTGTAAAGCCAGTGAATCACTGGACCTGTGAGGGGATGAATGTTGTAAAGGAATAAAGAAAAAAAAAATAACCAAGAGGGAGGAGAAGGCTTTTGAGAAACAGGAGAGCGAAACACCCTTCACAACCATGCACCCTGCCACCAGCACCAGTGTCCCTTCACACCCCAGGGCCACCCCTCCCTCCATACTCTGCCTTCACACTGGGATCCCCGAGGAGGAGGAGAGCCTGGAAGCAGCTGAGTTTCCCAGCCTGGAGCCAGCACTCCCCAAGGGCAGCAGCCAAACCTCCTGCTGGGAAGAGCCACCTTCCTGAGGCTGGCAATCCCCCTGCCCTGTCCCTTAACCAGGGGACACTGCCCGCCCAGGTCTCCCTCTGCAGGGATGCCCTGCCTGCCCATCCCTCACTGGTTGGAGATGCAGCTTCTCTCCATCCTCTTCTTCATCTCATCCTCGCAGCACCAACTGCTTGTCGCAGCCTCTGCCTCTTGCCCGGCCACTGATACAAACCAATTATTGATGTAAACTGGGAGGTCAGACAGACCGCTCCTCCAACCCGGGGAAAATGAGAGCCAGATGTTTGTTTCAGCAGAGAAAAGGTCTTGGGATATGAAATAGTTTCACCTGGTGCCTTCATCTTCTGGAAAATCACATGTGCCAATTCCTTTTGAAAATGATCAAAGCCAGGCGCGGTGTTTCCTCTCTCCTTGCCGATCTACTCCAGTCTGTTTTATCAGATGGAGCTTAAAGCAATAGTGTGTTTTACTTTAAAACAGACTTAAAAAATATTCCGGCCTTTCGGTTTGACCATTCAAACCATCTGGTTTCATACGTCTCAGATGTTAGCCCAAGGAAGAGAAACGGCGTTAACAGTAAGCAAAAGTGGCTAATAATCAGTTTAATACAATGCAGCGTCACACTTATGAAGTTGGCATATCCAAAATTATTACCAGAAGCCCAATCTTAATCCTTTTTAAGTTGGGGGGGGGGCGGGAAATGGATCAAAAATTAGAATGATATAAAGAATAAAATAATT
>VZTM01031129.1:96665-131594 GCA_013400555.1 Jacana jacana | reverse complement strand
CTGTGTTTCACTGATAAAAAAAAAAAAAAAAAGAAGAATATATAATTACCATGTAAAAACTGCTTATGTTTGTGATTATATGTTGCTGCCATCTCCAGGTCCTCACTGTAAATGACTTAATTGGGTTGTCCTGATATATGGATGGGGAGAGCAGGAGCGTGTGCTGGATCTCACAGGGGTTACGACGCCCGTGCCGGGGTTGCCACGGGCACGCTCGGGGTTGGTTGCCCGCCCAGGGCTGGGGACATCTGGGACATGGGTGAAGTTTTGAACCTCTGGGATGTACTGCAGCCCGTCCAGGGGGGCTTCTCCAAGCCCTCCCTGGGGGCTGGGGTTGCTGGTCTTAGGGTTTTTTTTCCTTCTCTGTTTATAATTGTCATATTCCCACCGATGGTTTTTTAAATTATTTTTATTATTACTATTATTTTTAGCTATTTATGAGAAGAGTGAGCAGAAAGTCTGGCAGAACGATGGCACAGGGACTCTGAAACGGAGGTGGGGCTGACACGGTGTGGGGACACCGGCAGTACCGGAGGTTTTTGAATGTAGAAAGTACCCGCAGCTGAAGGGCCATTGAAATCAATAAGGGAACCGGGAGGGAAGGACAAAGGATCGCAATGCCCTGTCTAGACGCTAAGTGTACTTGAAAATCAAGTCATGGGATTATCTGCACCTAAAAGCAGACTGGGCAGACATACAGCAACCAGTGTTCAGGCATGAAAGGAAATTGCAAAGAAAAACACAAAAAACAAACAAAAAAAATACCCAACCAAAAATAATAATAATAATAATAAATAATAAACCCTGACTCAGCTGGCAAAACTAAAAGGATGTGCTCTTTTTGTTCCTCTCAGTAGCTCTCCCATAGATAAGGCTCTGCCTATGGAAGAAAAACGGGAGACAAAATTCTTTCAGGGGATTAGAGAAGCATCTTTCCATCTGCACACACACACACGTCGTGGCAGCAGGGGAAGCCAGCACGGGCTCCCACATCCCTGCTGGGAGAGACCTGTGGGCACACGGGTCAACATCTCCTTCCCAGCCCTGGGAAGCGCTCCGGGTGGCTGGCCCAACACCTGAGCGTGCGGCGTAACCCGGGTTTACAGTTCATTAGCAGACATTTCCCCCAGCCCACAGAACAAAGGTCTGATTTTCAGCTGGGGGAGAGGGGAGATGCTCAGGCTGGGGAACCGGGGGCAGAGCTGAGGAGCAGGAGGTCTGCTGGGGTCACAGCAGGAACGGTGACACCAAGAAGCCCCGCCAGAGGAAAGAATCCTATTTATGCCTGGGATAAATGAAGCCCAAACGCTCTCCAGGCAAAGGAGATACCCAAAGGCTTTCTGTATGAGAGCTTGGATCTGCACCTCCTCATGTAAAAGATAGCTGCGTGTAATAATAAATATCTGCCCATGGATAGAGCATGAATAAGTCCAATGTGTATAATGCACCGGGATTACGTGATTTTTTATGTATAAAAATGTCTTATTTGCTTTCTGCTCTTTCTCCCACATATCAAATAACAATACCCCACTTACAGCTGAAGTATGCTCCTTTTTCCTACCCACTGTATTTATTACAGCGGAGAAAATAGACCTTTCTTTTTTTTTTTTTCCTTTTTTTTTTGTTTGGGATTTTATTTTTTTCTTATTTGCTAAATTTAGCCATTTTTCTGGCGATGCCGTTCAGCGGCACAGAGAGCAATGCTCCCAGGTGAGTTCATCATCCTCAAAAGCCTTCGGTGCCAGTTAGCCGGGAATTCTCGTGCTGAAAAACAGTTGAATGCAAATTGTGGCCATTACCACAATTAAATATTTATTTCTGCCCCCCCCTCCTTCCAAAATGGGGAGAAGATTTCCTAACAAAGGCAGCAGGGTGGGCAGCAGCAGAGGGGAGGGATGATGCACCGCCTGGCATGCACTGAGCTGCGCCGTCCTGAGTGTTGTGCATCAGCACCAGGATGGTTCTTGGAGCAGAAGGATGGGGAAAAAAACAGGGTGGGCTCTGCTGTGAATAAAACTGACAGAGCCTTTTTTTGGGCCTGTGGAACCCCTCCTTGCCAACATCCCTCCCTACTCCAGCTCCTGGAGAAGCAGGGATGCTGGGGTGGAGATGGGATGTGGTGGCACTAGGGTCCCTGCATGCCTTGATCATTGCCATCACGAGCCAAGTCCCATCAGAAAGGTGTCCTTGCTTTTGCTTTTCCCAGTGAGTGCTTTTCAGTGATGAGAAGCGCAGAAAACATGAGCAGGAGCTTGGTGTTTGCAAAAAAAACCTCACACTCCTGAGCTCCTGGCTTTTTCAGCGCAAACGTGAACCTTTGATTTGAAAAATAAAGAAGGATTTGCCAAAACCCTCTAAACAGATCCCTTTTCCAGCAACCCCAAGCCATGCCTTCCATCAAATGAACAAAACAAAAAAAATGACACCATCATTTTGAAAGAGCTTTTCTCACCCTACGTCGGGCGGGATGACACGAGTCGTGCCGAGGAGATTGATGGGTCTGCTCTCCCTGAGCTTTTCCAGAGGCTCTTCCTGGTCTTCAGTTCTTGGGCAGAGAATTATTTTTTTTTTATAATAGCTTCTAAACCTGCAAATAAATCGATAGATGCCGATTGCTAAACAAGCCTGCCACATCAAAAGTTGGATTTTGAAGCTGAAAAAGTCCCCCCTGCACTTCTTTTTTCCACCGTTTACCCAGCGCTAATATTTACCTGGAATTAATTCTGGCCACTCCAGATCTGAGAGCGCTGCCTTCCAGGGAGGAGGCTGCTGAGCAGGGCCTTTCATTGCTCCTCTGGGGTGAAAATGTTTTGGATGAACATCATTTGCTCTCTGATTTCCCAGGATCCAAAAATCTATTTGCCAGTAAAGGTCAGGAGAGTTTTTCGGTCACGCAGACAAGCTGCCGAATATAGATGGCCAGAGCTGCAGAAATATGCAAATTCATTGACTTGGACAATTAACATTTAAGCTAAATTAAAACTAGAAGCAGAGAAGGCATAAGAGCGAGGGTTGTGCCCATCGTGTCTCTTCAGGCTGGCACAGAACAGCCCATCCTGGGGTCTCACCCCCACTCAGGCTGTTTATCCCCCAATCAATCAATACTTTGGGCAACTTCTTTCCCTCGAGCTTCAGCCGCCGCCGTGTCACAGAGTCGTCTAAAATCCAGAAGAACACAGGGTTCAGCTGGCAGATCTGCTGCACAGGGGTTTCACCACCCCTTCCTCCCATTCCTGGATGGTTTCAAGCCAGGAGGGAAATGGAGGAAGAAGCCAGTGGGGTTCTGGACCACCCGACTTCCCTCTGCTCCATCAGCTGTATCTCTTGGGGTGCCCTTCCCTCCACCCGACTTCCCTCTGCTCCATCGGCTGTATCTCTTGGGGTGCCCTTCCCTCCACCCGACTTCCCTCTGCTCCATCGGCTGTATCTCTTAGGGTGCCCTTCCCTCCAACCGACTTCCCTCTGCTCCATCGGCTGTATCTCTTGGGGTGCCCTTCCCTCCAACTGACTTCCCTCTGCTCCATCAGCTGTATCTCTTGGGGTGCCTTTCTCTCCACCCAAACCCCACTTCTCATACAGCAGGGATGGCACAATCCCATCTGGCTTGGTTTGGGTTTTTTTTCGCCATAATTCTCCAGGTTTCTGCCATCTTCTTAACGAAACCTTGTAACTGGCAGGAAAAGGGATGTGCCCCCTGCTTGGTTTTGGCCATATTTTTTCAAAGCACAGGTTCCTGCCGTAGCTGGCTGCCATCTCCTACCGTGACTATATCTGGAATCTCTCCTTTCCTCCCATTTCTTTTGCAAATGGATTTGAACTGGTATTGCTCTCCTTAGTTTGTCCTTACAGCCCCTTGAGGGCTTGATGCACAAGCTCCAGTCAGGCTGGCAGGTGCCCTGAATTTTTTGGTTTGGGGTTTTGTTTTTCGCCATAATTCTCCAGGTTTCTGCCATCTTCTTAAGGAACCTTTGTAACTGGCAGGAAAAGGGATGAGCTCCCTGAAACTGCCCGGTCAGCAGCCATTGTGTAGGAGAAATTCCACGTGGTGCAAGTGTCTCTTCTATAGTGCTCGGCAAAGGTGGGGCAGAAGAAGACAGGAGTGACTCTTTAATGAGGGGGGACGTCGAAAAGAAGTTTGTGAATGGACTGGGAAAGCCATGGGCTTAGGATCACATTGCATCTGCTGAAAGAGCTCTGTAAATGGAGTCATTATTGGTGGCAGTAACCGATCCGCCTCCTGGCTGAGAGTCATGGAGATTAGACATTAATTGAACATGGTCTCTAAGAGGGGAGTGTTTCAGGGTTAAAATGGGGAGGCAAGAGAAACATTAGAATTGTAGAATAGAGAGGGGCTGTTAATAAAGACACAAGGGCAGCTGTGCACCGAATGTGGGGGGTGATATAGGATTTCAAGAGCCGGGGTCCTCTTTCCACTGAAAGCTGCCTTACGTGGGGATGTAACCCTAGGAAAGGAGCCTCGGAGCCACCTCTGCTCCAGCTCTGTCCCCTACTGCCCTGGGGAAGGTGACACAGGGGAGCAGCAGCCCCTGCCCTGCCAGGGGGTCACCAGACAGCGCTGCTGCCAGGAAATCTGCCTTGATCGAGAGATAGCACCGGGGGAAGGGGGTGGTGGGGAGGAAAGAAAGGGTTCTTCATTGCTTCCCACCCTACACCGGACCTTTTGTCTGGGTGACTCGGGACTTTGCAGTGGTGAAGGGTGAAGTGAATGGATGTGATGAGCAGAGAGCACCTTCGGGAGGCAGAGGTTCACTGGGCCGTGCTCTAGCCCAGCCATGGCCAGGTTTAAGACTGGAGCCAGGACGAGACAATGAGTTTTCCTCGTCACAGCTTTTCAGTTCATTACTCTCCCTCTTCCTTTTCTGCAAATAAGTAAACGCACTTCAGAGGCTGCCACAGGTCACCTAAGCTAACTGTGGTGTGTGCACTCTTATCCCATGGTAATTGCAAAGCACTGTTACCGATCGGAAATGTCAAGAAAGTGATTTAAATATAAATTTACATCTGCTGCAAACTAAGAACGTGTACCCAGACAGTGGCTGCAGCCCAGCTACGGCACCACGGCTGCGAGACGGGCTGGTCTGCTTGGGATCCTCAGCATGAGCTGCCTTTATATGCACAGGAAATTTCCAAGGAAGGAGTTGCAGCTTGGAAATCAGCTTTCACCCCCTCTTCTTGCTGGGCAGGGGGTCAGAGCAAATCTCCCCCTCGACCACAAAGCCAGGATCTTCAGACTGTTTAACGTCACTGCGTCACCGCGGGTATTCCCAGGTATCCCCCAGCCAGAAGACTGGCCTGTGAAACACTTGGAAGTGGTGATCCCAGCTGAAATCTATGAGCAGAAATAGCAAGATGAGCACCCGGTGTCTGTAGATGTCACCTGGAGCGGGGACACAAGGCTGTTCTCCCCGTGGGAGCAGCCCAGCACGGTGTCCCCACCACCCCTCCTTCTGATCCCCAGCCCCAGGAATGACTGTCCCTCCTGGGTTGAGTGACACGGGATTCATTTCTCTTCCAGTAATTTTACTTTTCTGTAAAATCTCTTCTAACACTTGGGAAAAGTCCACTTTTGGCCTGTAAAAGAAGGTGTTTTCCCTCCCTGAATTTCATGATCGCTCTGAAAATCATGAATGGAATTCCCACTCCTGACCAGCCTAGGCTTCAGCGCTACTGGAAGCCGCCTTCACCCCGGCATGGAGAGGAACCAGGCTGTTTGGGCAACCCTAGTATTGACGTACCCAAACTTTGGAGACACCAATTTTACTGCTTTCCTGTTCGACAGGCTTTCATTAAAGGCTTTTGATGTAACTCTGATACGGAGGATCATCTCCATTTTCCCAGTCGAGCGTGTATCTCCTCAGGCACGCAGAGAGCTGGCACCTTTCCCCTTCCTCCTCTCCCACGGTTTCCACGTGAGTAATCCCAGCAACAAGCACAGACCCATTTAGCAAATGGATTTTTTTTTCCTTGCAAAGTGTTCAAAAATAGTCACCCCTGATTATTAAAAGTGGTGACTGGTGTATCATGACTCAACAGTCTGGGGGCAAATCCGCACACTGGATATCAATACTTCACATAAGCGACTGAGGGAATCAATAGTTCAAGTATATTTCTGTATTTATTACATATTCAATCGACTAACTCATGCTCTTTCATCAGCACATTAACTGATAATAAAACTCTGTTTGCTATAGAAAATATTAGACGCTGTATAACGAATAATTGAACATTAGTATGTGCAGGTATCGAGCTACAGAGGCGCAGCGGGAGGGAAGTGTATCATATCCTCCCTGTTAAGCCCACCTTGTGTGATTAAAGGGAAAACAAAATGCCAGGGATAAGAGATTAAAAACATCTTGTGCTAATACACGTCTGAAGTCATCAAAGAGGGAGAGATTAAAACGAGCCGGTTCCTCGTTTCAAGTCGTGGCGGTGATGGAGCGGCTGGTTCTGAAGGGCCTCGGTGGTGGCAGTGGCTGGAGAGTGTGGGATGGAGTTGCAGCATCTCCCCTTTATCAACAGTGAAGGTCCAGCCTGGACCACAGACCCGACCTGACCTGACCTGGGCTGGGCTGCTGGTCATGGCACTGAGGGTACAAGTGGTTCTTCAGAAGGGTTTCTGAAGGGCTGCTGGTGACAATGGAGAATTAAAGGGTGGCTCAGAGGAAAATCAGCTGAAAATAGTCTGGGGTCTGAGCCAAAGCTTTAGTTCTGCTACAGTTTTGGATGGGTAATGCAGACCTCCGTGTCCATGGCTTGGGCAAAGACATTCTGCCTCTTGCCCAGTTTCTGCTGGTGTAAGAGCATGAGCTTTTTGGGGGAGTAACCTTCTTTCAGGGGATGTGACTGGGTCCCTGTCCCACCGGGAGTGTCCAGGAACCCCTAGGAGCTCTAGAGAAAACCCATCTGTGCACTGTGGAGTGTCCAGGGTCAACCTGGAGTGAAGGGAGGGGGCAAGGAGAACCTCCCTGCTCACTGACACACGGCTGAGAGCCCCGAGCATCATCTGGGCACCCCACGGGCACCAACAATCACACTTTTAGTGTAAAACCCAGCGCTGAGGCCAGGCAAAGAGGCTTCAGCAGCTTGCAGCTGGGGCCAGGTCTGCAGCAAGAAGGAGCAGTGGGATTCAGGCATGTTTTATCTGGGAAAAGCATTGGTTTTGACAATATTGAGGCTGAGGAAGCCAAACTGAAACCAGGTTCAGTTCTGGGGGGAAATGTGCTTCCAGGGGAAGAGGAAACCAGGAGGTGTTAGGTTTAGGGCTTTCAGAGGACTCAGCAGGAGTATTTGTGACTCGATGGTGTACAGTGGAACCTTTTCCAGCTCTATATCCCTGTCCTCCCACAAAAGCATCAGGGCTGCAGGCACATTCCGGGTCTTCTTGCTCTCACAGAGTAACCCCTATAAATACACAGTGATACTTAACAGCCAGGAAGCATCTTGTTACAATTTACAAGGTATTAATGAGCAATCTGGTACATATGGGAACAAATGATAGCACTCTGCATTAATACCAGGGTCATTAATGCATACTCCAACAGAGGAAATAATTAGGGTGAATTACAGCTATAAGGCTGCATTGGCTGCTGCGTGTGTGCCTCTGGTTCTGGGATCATTCTCTGAATTCACCCCTATATAGTTGGGTTGGAGGTGGCACCTCGGAGGGCAGCGGTGTTTCGGTCACAGGCAGGCGATGCCAGCACCAGCCGTGCCAGCACCGCGCGGTGGCTGGGTAATTAGCAGCTGAGGTGGCCTCTGTCCTTACGAGAAAGCAGCCGACGGTTTTGAGTCAAAATGTGAAAGAACAGTTTATTTGGTGTCACTTTTAATTAAGCTCGCTAGCAAAGCCTCTGCTAAGTGTGAGGAATGTGTCCTATGAAGGCACTGCGTTGCTGTTAGTGGTATTTTATTTTTATCATTGTTATTGTTTATTAGCCTGGAGACCCCGGAGTCCATCGATTTGCTTCTGAGTAGCCCAAATGAGGCCATGTTGTCATAGATCATCTTCAGCTGAGGCTGACACCGGCATTTTCACTTCCAAACCATTTCTTAGGAGGGTGAGGGCTTGGTTCGGTTGGAGAAGTCTTTGGGAATGAAGCAGTTGAGGACCCAAGCCCTGGCTCTGCTGGGTGGTGAGGCTTGTGGAAGCTGGAGGATGGGGATGCCGGAGGCACCACGCTCCCAAGGGGGAACATGGGTGTTAGAGTCCGAGGAAAACATAACAATTTAGTGCTGTTTAGACAATTGTTCTATCACCCCATGACTCCTCCCCACATGGGAAGGGGAATCTGGGAAAAACAAGGAAACACAAGGGTTGAAATATAAAAGAGGTTTAATAGGATAAGACTCAGTAATTAACAATACTGAAAAACCAGTATTGATCCTGATACTACTTTAAGATACTCAAGGACTATACTTAGCCCATTCCATCCCAGGAAGCGGGTGTCTCCCAGGGAAAAACAACCTTGTGGGACACTCTGAGCATTGTGGCTTTGGGAGGAAGGGAAAGGGCTCAGGGCTCCAGCACTGAGGCAAGGGGTTCTCTGGATCACAGCCATCAAGCCAGAGAGAGAGAGAGAGAGAGAACTCCTCAGCAAACTTTGTAATTTATATTGAATGTGCTGTTCATGGTATGAAATAATCCTGTTGGCAGCTTGGGTAAGTGCCTGGGTCTTGCTCTTCCTCGTCCCCGCACCTGGCAAGGCTCAAAACCACCAATACCTTGAATCCCCCAGAGCGTGGCTGGCTATGAAGTAAACATTTTCACTACTTCAGACACTAGTGGCTTCCAAAAGTGGTGTTCTTCCAAGCATTAAATGAGAAATGAGTCCTGGGTCCCTCAACCCAGGACAACGGGGCAGTCGGTGACCGGGCAGGTTGAGGGTTGCTGCCTTGACTAATTCACATCCCTCTCAAGGACTTCACTTGTGAGGAGTGGTTCAGAGAAGAGCAAAGAGCTCTTCTTACGTCTGGACAAAGAATCACACCGCGTGTGATGCAGCCAGCTCAAGGTAGGCGAATAATCCTTCTACCTTCACTTGGAGACCATCACAGGGGTCCTACAGCAGCGGGGCAGGGCAGGGAGCCAGCCCCTGCTCAGCGTGAAAACAGATCCTGGATGAAAGCAGAGGGTGCGTTTTCCTGCAGCTCTGCAAATATTAATAAGGCACAATCCCTTTATGAAAGCAAACTGAGGAAATGAAAACATGAAAAGTGGGATGCGGGGAAAATTGAAAGCCGTTTTCTGAGAGCGTGGTACAGGAGGAAGGAGCGAGGAAGGAGCAAGGAAGGGCTGGGGGGAGTTTAATGCAGCTGGCAGCGTTTGCACCCCCCAGCACAAGGCATTTGTGTTTGCTGCAGGAGCTGGAGTGCCTCAGAGCAAGGCAGGCTTTAGTTGTCATTCACACATCGTTCTCCGGGGCTTCAGGTCAGCGAGACGCTCAAACACGATCATCAATTTTTCGGAAAGCACAGAAAACCGAGTGGGCACAATGTTTGGAGCCCGACCCTCTCTCAGCCCGTGCTGAGCTGGGATGCAGCAGCTCCCCCAGTTCCCAAACTGGCCTGAGCTGTCACATCCCAGCCAAGTGCCGGTGGCCAGTGAGGACCCCGGGGCGCGGGGAGGCAGCGCTGGGGCCGTGCACCATGTCTAATGCGATGACCAGCCAAGGAATCTGTGTCCAGATGCGTGTTTACATCCTCTTACTCTGCTGCTTTACGAGGGAGAACGTCTGTGTCTTTGTCACTGCTGATTGCCCTCCGCTCGTTCTTGCATTTGATAGTTTCAGACAAGCAGCCTTCACCTGAGGACATGTCAGAGCGTTGCTGGTTACTTGTCCAAAGGGGAAAACATTCTTTATCTCCTTCAGTAGCTTGTGCTTTATGATGCAGTAATATCCTCTGCTGCTGGAGCTCCAGCCTCCTTGGCTAATGTGAGGGTTATCAGGTGTATTCCGGGGACTCTGCCGAGATTCCGGGTGTGGAGCCGACTATCTCAAGCGCTACGCAAACGAAGGAATAACTGTCTGTGATATTTTCAAAGTGAAAAAGGGGCTTCGTTTCCAGAGAGAGAGAGGGATCTTCTCTTGTGGCAAAGGGGAAGGATGGCTGTTGCCAACACCCTGCACCTCGGGAGTGGGCGGCCCCACCGCCACCTCCTCTTTTGTAGCCAGAGGTTGATGCCGTGGGATGGAGGTTCCTGCCTGCTGTGTGACAGCAGAAGGTGACCCGAGGGCTGGGTGGCAGGGAGTCCTTGCTGTCACCGATCACTGCAGGGATCCCTGCCTGCCCTGCCTTCATGCTGGCAGGAAGATGCTGGACATCCGTGGTTGACCCGCGGGCAGCTGAACCACAGAGCTGAAATAAATCCGAATTAGTGCTCATCCCATTAAAAGCTGAGATTTTTCATCGAGGCCCTTCGGCGTGGCTCCACGGTGATGGAGACAAGGGCTCATTAGTGGTTTTCTGCCCCTGGTGAGAGCTCACCCACAACCAGTGCAACCAGGCACCGGGTGCGGGGCAGCCACTGGTTAGCAACCCCCCCACCCCCCGCCCAGGTCTGGGATGGGCTGGGAAGCTCAGAAAGGCAGCAGCCCCCAGGCAGGATGGGCAGTGGGAGTGGGGTGTCCAACTGGGGATGGGTGTAAATGCTCCATCAGTGCTCCCTCGGAGCCAATTTGGATTCCGGGGGTTGCTACAGCCCCCCCCTCTCCCCCCAGCCATTCCCCATCCCTGCCCTCGGTGCTTCTGGTGCAACCCAAACACCCCCTCAGCGCACAGAGATGTGGGTAGTGTGTATGTTTAATAAAATACAAACTTACATTTCCCTTTTCAAATGAAATTAACATACTTTATTGCCAGCTATAAGAAATATTCCTTAAGGGTAAGAAGTTTATAAAAAATTTAAAGTAACAAAGGCAAACTTATAAAAAATTCATCTTTTAGTAGTGATTGCTCTATAAAAAAAAGGAGTGAGTTTAAGTGAGAATACAAAATTCACAGAATTAATTATGTAAACAGCAAAAAAGGCACAACGACTGAGAACTAAACTAATTAGCAGCAGAATCGCCCCGCCAACGTCAGCCTGGACCTGCAAGTCGTCTGCTTAAGAGTAACCCACAGTGACAATTGTGTCCTGAAGTTATTTATGGAATAACTTTGCTGCGGTTCAGAATAGCGTTGATTTAATTAGCTAAGCAGCAAGTGTGGGGAGATGCGAACTTTTCTCACCTGTGTGCCATGGCACAGCAACACTGCCCAGGGTTGTTATCCCGAGACCGGCCGCAAGGATTGGGGCCTGGAGAATATCTCTCCAAGGAAAGACTGAAGGACTTGGGTCTGTTTAGTCTGGAGAAGAGAAGGCTGAGGAATGACCTGATCAACACCTAGAAATACTCAAAGGGTGGGTTAGAATCATAGAATCATTTAGGTTGGAAGAGACCCTTGGGATCATCCAGTCCAACCATCAGCCCCACTCTACAAGTTTTCTCCTACACCAGATCCCTCAACACCACATCTAATCTACTCTGAAACACAGCCAGGGATGGGGACTCCACCACCTCCAAGGGTTTCAGGAGGATGGGGCCAGGCTTTTTTCAGTGGTGCCCAGGGACAGGACAAGAGGGAACGAGCACAAACTGGAACATAGGAAGCTCTATCTAAACACACGGAGGAGCTTCTTCCCTTTGAGGGTAGCAGAGTCCTGGCAGAGGCTGCCCAGAGAGGTGGTAGAGTCTCCATCTCTGGAGATGGAGACTCACCTGGACACATTCCTGTGGGACCTGCTCTGGGGGCACATGCACTGGCAGGGGGTTGGACTAGATAATCTCCACAGAGGTCCCTTCCAACCCCAGAGCATCCTGTGATTCTGTGATCTTGTCCCCACCACGGGTGCAAGGCGGGTGGGGAGGGAGGGGGCGACCCGGTCCGCCTGCCAGAGCACAAGGGCATGTTGTTCCACAACGAGAAGAAAGGTATTAAAATAATAACCTCTAAGCCTGCCATGCATGATGTTTTCTCTCACTATTGGGAAAGCAATTGCCTCCAGCAAAGATCTATTTCCTCAGTTGCTCATTTACAAGCGGCAGTAAGTACTGTGAAGGAGGTGAAATCCTGAGACCGAGGAGCTGCCACCACTGGGACCATCCCAGGAGGTTCTCCTGGCCCCAGCCTGTGGAAGGGCATGGAGCAGGGGGGATGTGTGAGGGAGGTCCTGTGCTGGGTCCATTTCCACCCACTTCTCAAGGTCTGCAGGGCTGGCTTTTGCCCATCCGTGGGACCCCATCCCACTGGAGCTGGCTCACCAGAGCAGTTCCAGCCTCGCTGCCTGAACACACCACCTTGGACCTCCTGCTCTAGGTCTCTCAGGTCTCATAGTTTCCCTGCTAAATTCAGACCAGCCAAACGCGAAGGACGGGACCGGAATGAGCAAGAGACTTTCCATTCACAGGCACATTAAACATGTCATTGAGATGGAAGTCACTTGCTCATTCCAGCCTCCACCTTGCATTATTTTTCACTGTAGGAAAATTTCCAGGAGGAGAAAAGAAACTTAAGGAACACATTTAAAAGCGAAGCTGGATGGAACGGGGCAGTGGGGAATACAACTGCTGCTGAACTTTCGTTCTGATTCCTTCCCATCGCTGTCCTCCACCAGAGAGGCTCGGCTGTCCCTGCCCCAGAGGAGGTGCTGTCACCAGGATTTATGCAGTGATGCTCTGTCACAGATTCCTGGAACTGGGCAGGGACAGCAATGGGAAAGAGTGCCACAGAGTGCCACAGCTCCTGTGGGTCCCCAGGTTGGGGACAGCGAGTGAGTGCCACAGCTCCCATAGGCCCCCGGTTGTGAGTNCAGGTTGGGGACAGTGAGTGCCACAGCTCCCATAGGTCCCCAGGTTGGGGACAATGAGGGCCACAGTTCTCATCGGTTCTCAGGTAGGGACGGCGAGTGCCACAGCTCCCACAGGTCCCCAGGTTGGGGACAGTGAGTGCCACAGTTCTCATCAGTTCCCAGGTTGGGACAGTGCCATCCACCACCGGTAGCAGGGTCCAATGAATGCTGTTCTCCTTCCCTGGCACTCCCTTCTGGCCACATGTGGCTGCACTGGTCCCATCTGGGGAGGCAGAAGTGCCACCCCTGCTAAAGAACCTACGTGGAACTGCTCCTGGGTGGGTGCCACAGCAGGACAGGAGGGGACAGGACAGGGATGGAGATGAGGACTGGGACAAGGACTGAGGGCTGATCCTATCTCCCTCTCTTCAGAGCCTCCCAGGCGCCGCTACGTCAGAGGCAGAAGCATCACCTCAGATGGGGAAGGAGCAGCTACATTTAGAAAGTGCACGAAAGGAAGCATTTGAATTTCACAGGAGCCCCTCTCCCACTCCTTTTTCTCACCCGCTCAGCTTAATGCACTCCAGAAAATCTCCTTTCTTCTTCTTGCAGGGTTATTTTTGCCCGTGAGCTGTAGCACGAGTGGGTGCGGGTCACGCTGCCGTGCCCAGGTGTGCTGGCACAGGGGCTGGCACAGGTTTTGCAGCATGAAGAAACACCGATACCCCATTGCCGTCCCACAGGGAAATGCCTGGAAGGAGTTGCCTTCCCTCCTGCAACCTCTTCCCTCTGTTCTACCTGGGCAATAAAGTAGTTTTAATGGGAGCTGTGATGCTTTATGCTCCACGTTGCTCTTCCCTGGCAACATCGCGGCGATGCAGACACTGGAACTGGGGGCTGCCCCATCCCTGGGGGCTGGACATCCCTTCCCCGATTTTGGACATGATGCTGGTCTCATGAGGGAAGAAGGGATCCACAGGGCTCTGCTCGTGCAGTGAAAGCCCTGGAGAAACACAGATGCCAACAGCAGGGTCTGGCAGCCCCCACTGAGACCTCCTGAGGGCAAAGCAGGGACCAGCCGCCGCCGCCACGGAGCATTTGCTGGATGATGCGAAGCTGAAATAATCTCCCCCAGCCGGGTGTGCTTCTGCCAGCCTCTCCCATTTATACACCCTGCTTTCCCTTTTGCTGCTGACAAGTGCCAGCCACGCCAGGCGTCTGTAGGTAAATGCTCTCCGGTGCCCTCTGCTTGGCATCACCGCCCCTTCCTCTGCCCACTCTCTGAAGTGCCTTTTAATGAGGATTTTACACAGTTCCTCCAGGTCTGCTGCCAACCAGGCCAGCCCATCAGGAACAAAATCCACCCTGGTAGCTCTTCTAATGAACCTTGCAGGCAGAGGAAGGAATATATCTGTGTATTTTCTTCGCACTGGCTACTGGCCGTGGCACTGGGACCAGCATCAAACAAGCAGCCAGAGCAGGGGGGGAGCAGGGACTAGGGGGGGGGGGCACAATGAATATTTCATGCAGCAAAGCCAGACCTTTTCATTAACAGCTGAGTGGAGGGCTCAGCACTTCTTGATGTTTGTTCCCATCCACAAGAATGTCATGGCAAAGCCTGGGCGGGCTCCGCTTGCCCTAAAAGAACAGCAGCCGAGGCTGTAATTGCTCACACCAAACTGGTCCCTCGACCCGACAGGACCCGGGCATCAGCTGCAGGGTTTGATGGAGACACAGCAGTACCGGAGCATCTCTATGGAAGGGCAGGGAGGGCTCTGCCAGGAGTTAAATTTCTAGGCTGATAGATAATAACTCCCTGGATTTCCTTGGGGCTCTGAAAATACGTGATGAAAATGTCCCTTATAAAGTGAAAGCCGGAGAGGTTGGGTTGACCTTCCCACAAAACACTGGCCACCCCCAGTGGGGGTCTCAGTGAGTGTTTTTGCTGCCTGGGTTCCCTGCAAGGGGAGGTAGCTCCCAGAGTGGGGTGGCTGCTGGGTACAGGAACCTGCTTGATGTACGTGGGAGCTGCAACGGGTGCTGAGAGTAGCCCACCCAGTACAAATCCCTCTCCACCCTGCTCCACCGTGGCTCTGGGAACGTTTGGCTGATGTTAAAGCAAGGGATTTCCCAGGGTCCAGACGCTGCCTGGGATCCAGTGGTGGTTGAGGGCTCTCCCTTAGCAGAGAGTAGGGAGAATCGCTGCCCTGCTCCGAGCCTGGCTTTATATCATCCTCGTACTCGAATCCCGGTAATATCATAGCAGCACTTCAGAGCTGGAGAGCTCTCAGCTGGGAGGTGCTCCCTGCCACTGGCACCAGTTCAAGCCGCCTGGTGAACTAAATTGATTTTTTATAGTTGCTCTGGAGCAAGTTTAATGAATCTGTTAGTAGCTGCTCCCTGCTTAAACCTCTCCTCGGCGCTGGAACCGCGCCGCAGCGTTTCATAAAGCAGAGGAGGCTGCTTCAGCCGTACCCCTCGCCCAGGAGCAGCACCACCGTGATTAGCCACCTCCTGCATAACTCCACGTCATTATCCCCTGCACTGGGAGAAAGCCATCAGCAGCTGAGCCAGCCTCTCCAGGAGCTGTGAGAGGCATCAGATCACCGTCTCTTGTGCAAGCCTTGTGCAAAACGTGACACGCAGCCTTCCAGTCCCTAAAGGGGCTCCAGGAGAGACGGGGAGGGACTCTTGAACAGGGAGTGGAGCCATAGCACAAGGGGGAATGGTTTTAAAGTGAAAGAGGGGATATTGAGATGAGATCTGGGGAAGAACTTCTTTGCTGCGAGGGTGGTGAGAGCCTGGCCCAGGTTGCCTAGAGAAGCTGTGGCTGCCCCAGCCCTGGAGGGGTTCAAGGCCAGGTTGGAGGGGGCTTGGAGCAACCTGGGCTGGTGGGAGGTGTCCCTGCCCAGGGCAGGGGGTAGCACTGGGTGGGATTTAAGGTCCCTTCCAACCCAAACCATTCTATGATTCTATGATACAAATGTTTATGTGCTCCTGATTTTCCTCTGCAGGCTTCTGCGTTAGGTCCCTGTCAGCTCCAAGTGCTAATTTGCTGGGAGCCATGCTCTGCGATCACAACACTGCTGCAAAGACAATGACATTAAAAGCTTTTCATTAAAAATTGAAATTAAAAGGATTTTTTTCCTTTTATTTTTATAGAGCTTTTTTTTTTTTCCCCTTCTTCTTCTTTGAACATTTTCCCACATTTCTGTGCAGTAAAAAAGGGCTGGAAACCCACTCCCAAACAGAAGCGTGGGCTGAGATTCACCATGACTCCAGGACCTGGAGCTTTGAGAAGACAAAGGTTGCCCCTCACACGTGTTTGCTCCCTGGGGAGGGAGTGGAGGCTGCACCCAGCCTTGGGTAATGTGGACAAGGGGGCTTGATGACCCCCATGTGTAATGCACCCTCCGGGGCTTCTGACCCAGCAAGAGGCGTCAAGAGAGGTGACACTGGAGTGGGTGCTGCACGACACCAAATTTAGCCAAAGTCAGCCAAAAAAACCCCGTGGAAGGTTTGCTCAGAGCCGTGCTGCATCGCTGATGCCTTGTGTCCTGCGTCTGGTACCCAGCTCCAGCAGCCAGCACTGCTTCCCCCTGGGCAGCCGGGGGGGATGCTGAGCCAGCAGAGCATCCCTCCCAAAAGCAGGATCAGGCTGACACCACGGTGTAGCGCGGATGGTACCCTCACGGGCGGTTTCTATCTCTCTCACACAGCTGCTGAGAGCTCCTCTTCCTTCCAAACAGCTGCTGGGATCTGACCCTGTCGATCAGGCGGTGCCAGGAAACCCAGCGAGCCTGCCGGCAGCCTGCACGGTGACATAAATGTTTTCAAACATGCAGGCAGCTATCTGATCGGCGCCTTCCCCAGAGGACGGGGCTCTGGGGCCTCGCTGTGTGCTGGGTTTTGCCAGTAAATGATGCTGCTTCCGAGCAGGATGTTTAACTCTTGAAGCACAGCAGCCGCCGGGCTCAGGCGGGTGCTCGGTGCCGTGCCGGCAGCTCCCGGCTCACAGCATCCCAGCTGGAAGGAAAGGAAAGGAAACTGTGGAGATGGAGGAGGCAGAGCTGGAGAGGACAAGGCCAGTGGGAGGTTTCCTGGTGGTGCCACCGTCGGGGGCAGAAAGAGGCACAGACCCTGTACGACATCAAACCTATGGACAGGGAATAAAAAAAAATGTTTTTTGTTGACTTGGGACAAAAGATAATTAATATTGATTAAAGCAATATAAATGTCACCAAGCATTAGCAGGAGAGCCAAGAAATCGCTTAACTGCCAAACAAAGGCTGTCTGCACCGAGCAGGGAGCGGAGGGAGTGGGGAGGACACAGGGAAGCCGTGGTGAACTCCACACCATGGGTTAGTTCTGCCTCTGGCACCACCCAGGAGGATTCGCTGCCACGGGGATGGGGACCAAGGGAGCCATATTATGCCTTGAGCTTCATCTGGGCCCTCCTTGTTGCTGGAGACAAAGAGTTTCCCCAGCAAAATGGTTCACACCTTGCTCTCACCTTCACATCTGCCAGGGAACCCTCGTCGGTGCGATGCCAGCGCCTGCAGGGAGCAGGATTTACCCATCCCTCACCACAAAACACAGCAAATAGGGGAGGATAAACCAGGCAGCCCCCCTCCAGGGTGAAAAGCCCTTGGGGAGGGATCCAGCCCCTGCAGTACTGCAGGCTGCCTCCAGAAGATCTGGCCCTGCTGCCACGTGGTGTCAGCGGTGGCACTGGCACTCGCTCAGGCCACCAAGTGCTCCTGCTGCTGAGCAAACAAGTGCTGGTGGCATAAAGGACCATCTACACCCACCTGATGGTGCCCCAGACCCTCTGCCTCCCCCACTTATCGGGGATGGATGGCGAGAAATGGCCTGATGTGCAGGGCAAGGCTGTGCTGGAGAGGACAGCCCCAAACTCCATCCCCAACCCTCCTCAGCGGGAAGGGAAGAAGGCGCTGCCCGGTGCTCTGCCTTGCTTTATTGCTTTTCTGAGTTTAACAAGTCATTAGGCTGTAAGCAGAGGAATGCATCTTGGAGCACCCTTGTTAATTTGAACAACTATTTACTTAAGCATCCAGCAGGCTCCCCTTTGCATTATGTATGCGGCGATCTGCCTGCTCTCTGTGCTATAACTGCAGTATCGATCGGGACCACTTCAATAACCTCATTGAGATTCTGGACACCGGCTCAGGGACTCTATCTCAGTGTCTGGTCAATAGCTTATATTTTTAATTTGTCGATAATCAGTCAGGACCTTGGTCTGAGTGCTGCTGAGGTTCTTTGCTCAATGGGGAAGGTGAAATCACTCAAGCAGGGTCATGTTTATGGCCTAAGTTGAACCATGGGAAATGGAGATATCAGTCAGGCCTATGAAAAATAACATACTATATTATTTTTCATAAACCTGACAAAATCGTATTTATTTAAAGACAAAGATAAGGCACCCAGCTGGCAGGACTCACTTTCTCTTTGCATCTGAGCCTGCTGTGCCCAGGAAAGTGCAAACAGCCCCAAAACGTGCAAGCCTTTCACCAGTATCACCGCTTCCCCCCACACCACAACTGATCCCAAGGAGGGGTCTCCCCAGGGATGACAGGTACAGCTTCCTCTGTTCTTCCTGATTTTGGGGGCTCAGGACTGAGATGTTCTGTCCTCCAGCACAGGCTCGGAGGTACTGGTGCATAGGGTCTCAGATGGGTTGTGACACCTCTCCTCCTCTTCATCCCCTCTTTGACTTCAAGCACCAGCTGAAAGGCAATTCCTCCAGCCTGGCCCCGTGCCCTTAATTACCAGCAGCAGAGGGTAATAAGGTATCAGGGCTGGGGTATATATAGCCCAGGAGAGGAGCCCCCTGATTTCTTTGGCAGATGATGCATAAGGATTTCTGGCTCCAGCTTTACTCAGGACCTTCTAATGTCTTTAAAGCCAATGCAAGTGGTTTTTAATAGGAGAGGAAGACTGTTTCCAGGTGAGTGTTGCCTTCTTCAACTGAAAGTCTGGCGGAACATTTAACTGGCTTTAAGGCTTTTTGGAGAGTTGAAAACTTGATAAGGTAAAGGGCTAATGTCTAAAACATCTTGGCTTTTTGAGTCTGTCTCTATAATCAGTGAGTATTACTAAAGGCAAAGTGTTAATAGTGTTGGCTTTGCCATAAATGTACCTGTGAGTTTTTAGAAAGGAACAAAAAACCCCGAACCCCTGAAGTTGCAGTTTCTGCCACTTAAGAAGATATTTTTTTCTGGGTTTCAGGCTCACAAGAGGTGTGTGGGACCCTGGGAGTGGTGTATGAGAGGTGTCAGCATGATGTGTGCAAGGATAAATAAAAGCAACTAAGAGTTTCCAAGCAAACCAGCCTTCTTGGGCTCCTGTAGCGGGGGAAAAATGCAGCTGCCTGTGTCTGTGAGGGGGGAGCTTTGCTGGGGTTTGATCTCAAGGAGATTTACCCACCCTGACTGGGGCAAGTGGCTGTGGGAGGGCAGATGTGTCAGTGCCTGGGTGGAAAAGGGGGCCCTTTGCAACAGCAGAGAAGATGTCTTGAGGATCTCGTTACTTGGAGATGCATATTTTTGTGTGTAATTTGGCTGGAATCATTCAGATGCCATGCCCTCAAGTTTGACTTGAAAAGGCCAAAAAAAAAGTAGAAAAAAACCTGTTAGAAACCCCCAAGGCAATTGAGCTGACAAGTCAGGAAACGTAGATGCACACCTGGAGAGGTTCTATCAAAAAAACCCCCAAACAAACCTAAAAGGTGGCAGGAAAAGGTGGAGCATTGATCAGGGAGGCTTCTATTGCTGTGACATTGGTGGGAAGAGCTGCGGTGGGAGGGAAGAAAGGGGCAGGGCTGCGGCCATGGGCTTCTGGAGGGGTAGAGTCAGTGGGATGTGAAGTGATTCCCAATGTAACCAAGTGGTGAAGTTGGACAGACAGTCCATGTGTGGGGTTTTGATAGAGCTGGGGCTGTGTGTGAGAGGGGTTTATGCAGGAAGGACCTTGGGAAGGGATTTCGAGGAGCCTCTGGAAGCTGTGTGATGGAGTAGGGTGAAAAGAGGAGGGGAGGAATGAGGGATGGCTGCATTCTTGGACAAACAACCGAGATAATTACAGATGTGTGAAGAAGGCAAGGGTGGGCTGGCCCAAGGACCTGAAATCTGAGCAGGAGGCAGTGTGTGGTCCTGGTGCTCCATGGTGTGTTGCAGGGATGTGTGTTCTGGGGGGACAAGGAGCTGTGTTGAGGAGAGGGGACCTTCCCTCTTCTCCCCTTTCCTCTCCTTGCAGGGGTGCAGACTGGCCTTGAGGTGAGGAAGAAGAGGCACAGCAGGGCTGGGAGTGGGATTGAGGGAGGTGCCTGTGGCCTTTCTGCACAGGAGGGAGTGATGCTCTTGGACCAAACGTTGTGGGACTGACCCTACCTCTACTCCCAGGCTCACCCCATGCTGCCCTATGGCTGTGTTCCCCTTCTGCAAGCTGTGGGTCCCACGTCCTGGGGTAAAACAAGCCGTGGGCTCACCAGCAAGGCTGAGCTGGATGGACTGTGTGTGTGGGGGGAGCTGTTGGGGAGCCCTGTTCCCGTATCTCACACTTGTCTCCTTCGATTTCCCTGACAGCCAATTCTGGAAAGTTGGAAGGTGTGCCATTATCTAGGACTACATTATGAAAGTGTCACACGGGTGATGAATGGCAGCGCTCACAGGCTCCTCAGGAGCAGGGAGGAAAGAGTGACATTAGGAAAGATTTTCTTTTTATGGTTTCTTCGATAGGGAGGGTTCTTTGGAGGGTTGTATTTCAAATCAGATAATCAAACACTCCTCCTGGCCTCCCAAACTTTGCAAGAAACTGCTGAAGGAGTGCCCTAGTAGGGTGACAAGGGGAGAAAAATCATTTTGGTTCTTGCTGGCCTGTTGCAGCAAGCTCTTGGGCAGCAGTGGCTGCCCTCCCCATGAGGTTGTCCCTGTTTCCTACTGCCTGAAGCCTGATGGTGCTGCCTGGACCTGCTGCAGAGATGTCCTTGCTGTGTTTTCTGTGGGTCCTGCTGGGGTGGGAACCCACTCTTGGGGGCAGGAGCAGTATGTTTTGGCGATGTGAGGGACTGGAGAACAGGAGGAGAGGTGCAGAAGAAAGGTTTGGGAGGTGGGTGGGAGCTGGTGACCCGAGTGCTCTGTCACTTCTCACTCCTGAGCTTCCTGGGGAAGGTGGTGAGACATCACCCAAGAGCACTGAGTGTGATGGAGAAGGGTCCTGGGCAGCTGTCCCTGTTCTCCACAAGAGAGTGACCACGGTGTGGGCAGAGGTGGCTGATGTTGGCTCCAACAGCATCCTTGTGTCTTTCTGTGCTGGGTACCTGACAATGTAAGTGATCAGCTCCCAGTCCTTTCTCCCGATTCCTGCCCTGCAAACCCTGTCCCTTGCCCTGTGCGGGGCTCTGATGCTTCCCATTGCACCACCTCGTGCTCTGCCATGGGAGCAACTAATAAGGTACATGGGCATGTCATTTTAAATGATATTTAATACTGCTGGAAAAACCCTAAAGACCTATTGACCATGCAATATACTGTGTCAGTGCATTTTACAGGCAAGTACAAAGCGAACATCAATAACCCCACATGTGCTATTACTACACACATCTTGCCATTAAAATAAAGATCCAGCTCAGCAGCTGAAAGCCCTGTTTGTATTTCCCCTGTCATGGCAAGCCCAATGCCTCCCTGGTGGCAGGGAAGGGACAGGATTGTCTGTCCGTCCGTCCCCCGTGCCCTCCCCAGTGTGTGCCTGGCAGTGTTAAATGGGTGATGGGGTGAGACTTGGGAAGCAACACACACCCTGTAGCGACATATTTGTGCCTAAAAGCACTGCTAATTTTGTAACAAAGATGCACAAATTACAGGCAGAAATGACCCCTGCAAACCCTTCCCATATCGCTGCTGGGTGGTCTGAAGTCTGGGTTGTGGGGCTGGGAGCTGTGATGCTCTGCTGTTTGCTGTCACCTTCAGACACTTTCCCTCTGTGTTCTCCACCAAACCAGGATTTCCTGTTGGGATGGAGTGGGTTCTGTCCTGTGATCCTGTGAGACCAGAGGTAGAAATTGAAAATGCACTTCTGGAAGTAAAAGTTTGTTTCGTGCATTTATATGTGAGTAAAACCCCCTGCCTTATCTGTTAAATAGTTGAAGGTCAATGGCTGGCTCTGAGATAAAGCAGCTCCCCTTGCTCTAATACGTCTGTACTGAGGACACCGATATCGGCCTCCATAGCAGAGGCTTGAAGGGGTAACAGTCCCTCAAGAACAGATGTGCAGTAACTGTTGATATGGAAACTCCACAACCAATGCCTAGGAACTCCTCTACTTTAGATTTTGCATTTCTTCTGCCCTGCGAGCTCCTTGGCAGGCTCTGCTATAGTGTAGGCAGTGTGTGGTTCAACAACACCCTGCTCAAGATCGGCTTTTGAGCCGGTGCAGATCAGAGTGGCAGCAATGGCATCAATATTAATGTCAGGCTGACCTTGGCAGAGGTCAGGTACCTGCTGGTGAGGGGGACTGTGCCTCCCCCCACGGCTGTGAGACCCACATGGGGTCTTGTCTGGGATCAGGCTGGTGAGTGGCTCTCACACAGGCTGGGAGTTTCGGTGGCTGAGGTGGTCACTGGTAGGTAAAACCAGTTAGCTTTCAGCACAAATTCTATATGGCTTCTATTTTTCAGGTCCCTAAAAATGCTGGGCTGATGAGCACGGGCCTGGGAGGGGGTCATTCTGGGCTGAGAAGGATGTACATGTGCCTGGAGTGCTTTTCTCCAGCATCTTTGGGCTTTGGAGAAACTGCAGGGCATCTGCCAGGCTGGTCCTTGGCCCCGCATCCGAGCCAGGAGAGGATGCTCAGAGGCTTATTCCTTTTCTTATTCCTTGGGTGTTCTGCCCTCCACCCAATTCCATACAACCACCCTATTTAATAAGACAAAATACAAGCAGCACCAGCCATTTAAGGAAGTAAAAGCTGCTTTTCTTTTTCCTTCTTTTTTTCCTCTGTTGCCTTCAGGATATTAATAAAAACAGATTAATAAAATCAAAGGCAGCGCAATTAGACAGGGCGTCAAGGAAGGGGGAGGAAAAAAAAAATGTTTGCTGTACAATCTTTCAATTTCCATGGCAGTTCTCATGCTGAGAAAATCTGTCTGCAATTGCTGATGAAAAGATAGAAAGGCGATGTAGGGAACACAGGGGAGGTGTGTAGGAGCGCGGCTGCCTTTGTGCTCCTCGTGTACAACACTCTCGTGCGGGAATATTAACAGGTTCCCAGCACAATGGTGTCCCGTGTAGTCATTTGGCAAGATCTAGAAGATGCTGCCTGCTTAATGAGTTGGGAGTGTTTTTAAAGAAAGGTGGCTGGGGGTGAGCTCTGAGATCCTCATGGCTCTGAGATCCTCACAGCGATGGTTGCCTGCTCCTGGCCCCAAGGGTGAGCAGGAGCCCATCTCCCCAGGGGAGGATCCTGGAGGATCTGGGTGATGCTGGGGCTAACAGAGTGAAGACTGGTCTCTGGAGGACTGGGTTCGAAGCCCTCTCCTCTTTCCTGATTCTCCCAGCACCGCAGCATAGGGAAAACATTTATTTTAGCGGTGTTGCTGGGTTACCTCCATTAACCCAGCCCCTGACTGCGCGTTTGGGAGCCTGAGCTTGCTGCAAATCATAAAGCACCTCCAGCATCTCTATTTATTATTATTATATGGGGTTTTTTTAATGATATTGAAATAGGGATTGCAGTAGGAATGATCTGGAGCGCTGCTTTGGCCGGCAGGGAGGAAGCCTGTCTTTGAGGAAGGTGCATCCCAGCCCTGGAAGCCTCCTCTGTCCGGCACCTCTGATTTGTATGTCGAGTACACGGCTGGTACAGGGCTTGTTCTATTTGCATAATGAGGCTGTGGGGATTTCCCTCGCCTGCAGAACCGGGGTGTAAATGCAGAGTGAAGGCAATTATATCAGTGTTTACATTTGCAGGAAGACACCTCCCTCCCCGTGATTTTTCTGTTGGGAAAATTCCTCCTCGGCGGAGCTGCTGCCGGCTGGGTCTGAGCGTTGCCGTTCCTGCTCGGTGCCTGCTGAGACGGGAGAGGAGAAGGCAGCAGCACCAGAACCGTTTCCTCCATCAAGGCTCAGAGATTTTCAATCAACAGGTCGTTCAGGTCACAGTGTTTTAAATGGGGGGAAAGAAACTATTTCTGAACCACTGGAAAGTCTGAAGGCAGCCAAAATGTGCTCTGGCTTCACGGGGCTGCTTGCTGTGATGCCTCCTCTGCTGCTGGGCTGGCTCTGGGGGCTTCCCCACATAGGGAAGATGTGTTCTGTCACAGCCCCATCACGTATTTGTGTCACATGGGCAACCTGACGGCTCTGTCTCACCTCTGAGGCCATTTGTCATCTTCAGAGCTGGGGGAGCTGGAAGAAACAGCAAGAAGCCTTGGCTGTTTGGATATTTTTTTTTATTATTATTTAAAAAAGAAACCAATGTAAAAGCAGCAATAAATCTGCATCTAGTTTTGCCAGTGTAAACAGGAGCTGGTCTCAGGGAGCTAATCTGGAGTGTGCTGCTGGATGGGAGAGAGCAGGGCACGGGCTCTTGAGGCTGTAGGATGCCTTGGAGCTGAACCCTGAGCAGCAGGGACTAAGGGGGTCTGGGACCTGCCAGGGGACAATAACCACAACATGGTGGGCAAAGTGCTGGGAGCTGTGTGTGTCCCAACCCCCTTGGGCTGTCAGTCCTGGGGGAAGCGTTCAGCTGCACGTGGATCGCTCCTGTCAAATGCTGAAGCATTTGCGGAATGATAGTAATTATTATAGCACTAAAACAAAGCACCAAAAGCTTATTGCTTTGGAGAGATCGCTAACTATCTTTGTCTAATTACTTGGCTCCAATTAACATTTTACCACAGACTTCTTCTGCAAGCACTTTTCTCAGAAGGAGAAAGACACCAGTGTCAACAGCAAGATAAAATAAAAATACAGTGGCCTTGGAAGTAATTTTTGAAACTACACTGGAAAAAACAAGGAAGAAAGCTTGATCATAGACTCGTAGAATGGTTAGAGGTGGAAGGGACCTTAAAGATCATCAAGTTCTGATGGTGGCAGGGGCACCACCCACCAGAGCAGGTTGTTCTTCCCACTGGGGAGGGGGGGACACTGGCATAGCAGGCTGAGGATGGGGCTTGTGGGCAGGGACTGAACTGGAGGAGCCCAGATGCTCTTACATGCTTGTGATGTACTGCTGAGAAATGGTGGTGGTGGAGCCCTAGCTGGGACCAGCTCTGTCCAGATGATGGGAACCGGCAGAGCCACCTCCCATCAGCACATCAGAACTGTCCCATGGCATTAGCTGTTGGTAGGTGTTCCCCTTCATGGACCAGCATGATGTCAGCTGGTGCAGGGGAGGAAAATGAGATCTGGTCTGTGGTTTGGAAAACATCAGGAGAGAGGAAACTGAAAGATTTAGTGAACATGTACAACTCAATGCTATAATCATCATAATGCAGCAGCCATGTCAACACAGAGGACAGTGTGTGCTATAAACTCCCTTTGGCAAAACAGAGGAAATTCCCCAAATAGGAGTGTGAGCACAGAAGCTTATCTCAAGGGATAGGATGAACACTTGTTATTCTTTCTCCCACCAACCTTCCTGCTTGCCAGTCCGAGAAACCCACTTATCAAATCAAACTTAATTTGCTACGAGTCACTGTTTCCATGAACAAAGCAGCCCAGAACTCGGTCTCGGAGTTTTGGGATTTCTCTGTGGACCTGTGTTCCTGTGGGGTGACCTCAGCCTGCTGTGAGTTGGTGTATGAGTCTTCCAGGTCCTGGGTAGCCTTTACTGAAGTGCTGCCTGTAGGATAGAGGGTGGATCTCCCCAGGTAAGGGGCTTCCCAGAGCTGTGGTTCTGGCTGCACTGGTGACAAGGTTTTCCATGGATTTCCCTGATCATTTCCATGGCCTCCCTGCAGTTGCCTGTGGATGCTGGACCACAGCAAGGATGTATGTGGTGTGGTTTCCCCCTACCCTAGAGTGGTTTGGGTTGGAAGGGATCCTAAAGCCCATCCAATACCACCCCCTGCCCTGGGCAGGGACACCTTCCACCAGACCAGGTTGCTCCAAGCCCCCTCCAACCTGGCCTTGAAGCCCTCCAGGGATGGGGCAGCCACAGCTTCTCTGGGCAACCTGGGCCAAGGTCTCACCATACTCAGAGCAAAGAATTTCTTCCTAATATCTAATCTAAATCTCCCTTCTTTCAGTTTAAAATATTTCCTCCTCATCCTAGTACTACACTTCCTGATAAAGATTTGCTCCCTCCCCTCAGAGTGATGCTGGAAGCTTGGGGCTTCTCCTGCCCAGGGGTGGGTTGAGGGGGAAACAAACCTATTCACCATTTGGGATAATACTTGGATTCTACCCTACATGTAGGGGGAGCTGGGCATCCCCCCCCTCACCCCACCCTGGCCTGTGACTGTCCCTGGGGTCGGTGACAGGTCCCATTCCTGAGGCACAATGTCAGGTCTGAGTTTGGAGGTTTCCATGGGAAAGGTTGGAGGGATGGAGCACTCGTGGGGCGCCGGCAGTTGGGGTGGGCTGTGCAGATGCAGCACACAAACCTTTCCAAGTCCCGTTTTCCTCTTTGCCAAAGGGCCCCGGGAAGGGCCAAGGCAGGCATCCCCCTACAACCCCGAAATTCAGCAGTGCGTGTTGCTGTGCTTCCTAGAGCTTGCGTATTTACATACATCCTATAATTACCATCTGCACAGCCAGAGGCATTTGCTGGAAATGGGTTGATTCCATCTGTTGGTGCAATTTTCTCAGAGGAATTTGCATTGATCACTTTTTTATGCAAAGCTTTTGTATAGATCATCCCCCCCCCCCTTTTTTCTTTTTTTTTATAATACAGCTAAATATTTTTGGGGAGGGGAGAGGTTCTGAGGTTCCATCACGGTGGTGCGAGCGCCTGGCAGATCCTCCCAGACTAACCAGTTGCTGCTGGTTTCCTTCTGCTGTGTTTCAGCACAGAGCAGCAAGTGCAGGCTGCTCCAAGGTGGCACTCATCAAAGATCTAGAGTTTTGTTATATACTTGAGGTGGTAACTCATCCTTAACGTGATGACCTTAAATTAGGAGGAAGAGGGTGTGGTAATTAGTCAGTCGATGGATTCTTCCCCATCAGAGAGTTCCGACTCTGTACCTGGTAGGGACCAGATGGGACTTTTTGCATATTTTTGACAGCTGTAATGAACAGGGCAGCGTTGTATTGATTAAATGCCTGGGAAATTAACACAGCCCTCTGGAGCTACCTTATTCACTATAATTATTCCAAGTCTGGGTAAAGTTTACAGAAGCCCAGCCCCATGGGGAGGGGGTGAGGTGGGGGACGGGGTGTGCCCCATCTGGAGTACCTTGTCGTCCAGTTCCCAGTTCTTGGACTCCCCAGTTCAAGAAGGACAGGGAACTGCTGGAGAGGGGACAGCAAAAGGCTACAAAGATGATGAGGGGCCTGGAGCATCTCTCTTCCGAGGAAAGGCTGAGGGACTTGGGTCTGTTCAGTCTGGAGAAGAGAAGGCTGAGGGGGGATCTCATCAACACCTAGAAATACTCAAAGGGTGGGTGTCAGGAGGATGGGGCCAGCATTTTTTCAGTGGTGCCCAGGGACAGGACAAGAGGGAATGGGCACAAACTGGAACAGTTTAGGAAGTTCCACCTAAACATGAGGAGGACCCTCTTCCCTTTGAGGGTGGCAGAGCCCTGGCAGAGGCTGCCCAGAAAGATGGGGAGTCTCCATCTCTGGAGACATTCAAACCCCACCTGGACATGTTCCTGTGCAACCTGTTATAGCAGGATCTGCTTTGGAGGGGGGGGTTGGACTAAATGATCTCCAGAGAGGTCCCTTCCAACCCCAGAGCACTCTGTGATTCTGGATGCAGCACCCTGCTGGCTCCTGGTGGGATGCAGGGCCACCCTTCGTCCAAGGGGTGTCACCGCCTGGCACTGGTCTCTGTTTTGGGACTGTTGGATGCCTCCTGGTGTTCTGGGCTGAGCTGAAAATCATCAATGCCATAAGGTGCTTAAATGGGGCAGTGAGAGCCCTGATCCCAGGAAGCTGGGGGGGCTCAGCTGGGTGCTGTCAGACCCCCCGTCACAAGCCAACCTCTCTGCCCGTGGAACAGCAACTCCCAGCGATGGGGAGAAAACCTTAAAAAGCTTTAAACAAATAAAAATAGCTGCTCCTGTGCCCTGGTGTGGGCAAGTTTCTGCCACGGTGTGCTGGTGGGATGGGGGTGGGGGTTGGAAAGGAATAAATAAATAAATAAATAACTGAAAATCCATTGTGCTGTAAACAGTTATCAGGAAAGAGCAGAGAAAATGAAGTGAACTCTTCCAATGCATCATGGAATATTACTGTATTTCATTTACTGTGGCACCAATTAGATGAGAGCCTGTTCTATTAACGTGCACCCTTGCAGATCCATGCTAAATTAACTGCTAGATCTTCACTACAGCAGTAAAACGATTGATTTCTCCCCTTAATCAGTTTATTTCATTAGTTATACATTTATTTTTACATGCATTTTGCCAAGCCGCAGTGAAATGACCTATCAAGGTATGTGACATCACCGAGTGATTTGAATATTAACCAAATAGCTATTACAGCAGTGGTAGTGCTTAAAGATCATATGTAAATCAAATGTCAGGGGATAAAATTGCAGCAAGGGCTGTCAGAAAACAATTTAGCAGTGGTTAAAGGGACAGCTCATGGCTGGGGGAATGGTGAACTTTGTAAATGGATAAATCTCGTTGCCTTTGCTTCCCCTCCCGCTTCCAGGGGAGAGATGATAAAGTTTTCCCCCTGCTGTACTCTTTCTTTTTTTTTTTTCTTCTATTTTTTTTTTCTTCCTTTGGTTTTGATTTGTTAAATTAATTGTGTGGTTTTGAAACCTTTCCCTTTTTTTATTCAGCATTCGGTTCCTAAGCAGCCGTCGGAACTTTAAGGTTGAGCCGAGGTGTGGAATGATTTCCATTTCTGACCCAGGGAGCCTAAATATGTTAAATATAAATAGCTGCAAAGAGTGAGAGGCAGAGATGGCTTCTCTGGTCCTGTAATTATGGGCAACGTCCTCCCAAGGGGAAAGGGAAGAAGACTGAAGTCTGATGACATGTTTCTCGTCTGGTGTATCTCAGGCAGGAGGGTGAACTGTTCCTCCTTCTCTTCTCCTGCGCCGCCCTCACAGCCAGGAGGGTCTGAGGTGCTTTGGGTGCTGGTCCCGGGTGGTGGTGACTTCAGGGAAGGTCCTCAAGGGTGCCTGGGAGCAGAAGGGTGCTGCTGGGCTAGGGGGAGCTGGGGTGTGCATCCCTGTGTGCAAACACTGGGGGTGTGGGATGCCCATGGTGAGATGGGCCTTGCTGTCACAGGGTTTGTGCCAAGGTTTCCACTGGGATGGGGCAGCCCCAGGGTATGCTCGTGGCCACCTGGGCTTCGAGCTTGCCTTTGCCCACCAGAAACCCTCTCTTCTGTGCCAGGAGAAGTCAGTCCTGGTCCACCTTCCCCCTGGGCTTTGGTGATGGGCCACAGCTGCTCCCAGCAATGCCTTGCTCTGGGAGCGTGAAGGATTTGGCTGCAGGTAGAGCAAGAGCATGAGGAGCTGCACATGAACTACAACGTGGGTTGTCTCCTCCAGACCATTATCCCATGTGTGCCCAGGAGGGGTCCCAGCAGGAAGGGGGCTCTTGGGCCACCAGACCCCATCGGCACCAACAAATCCTTGTAGAAGAAGCTGCAGATGGAGCTGGGAGGTCTCCAGCCAGGGGTCAGTGCCATGTGTGGGTGTGGAAATGCGGGAATGACACTTTTTGGGGAAAATGGGTGCCATCCCTGGGGTAGAGAGCTGTGTGTACAGCAGGAGCGAGCAGGGAGAGGTTTGTTTGTCTTCGAAGCAGTGATGAGGAAACGAAGCATCAATGACCAATAATCAAAGGCAGTGGAGGGGAAAAAATAAACCAACCCAGTGGTGGATCCATCCCTCTGCAAAACAAACGAACAGGCAGCAGGTTGGGATGCGAGTCGTGCCATAAAGCTATCTGGCGAGTGCTACCTTGCTGGGGTTTAAATCCAGCTCTCGTGTCCCTGGGGCACCATCTTACAAGATCCGTCTGCACAGAGTAAACATTGAAATTATATAATTAGCCCCTCAGAGAAAAGAATTCTAAATTCATGGGAACTTAAAGTTAAGAGAGAAATATTACATCTCTTCCCGCCCCTCCGTATCATCTCTAAACGTCAAGCTGTGCAGAGGGAGAGCTTCCAGGAGGGGAGGGAAAGGCTTGGGGCAGGTTGGCTGAGCCCCCTTGGTTGGAGGTGGCCCTTTGAAGGGCCATGGGTGCTGGGCATGAACCAGGGTGGGCCACGGGGTACGGGGCCATCCCTCGCCCTGACACGGGGTGGGGGAGTGAAGGATGCCTTTGGCCTGGGTCTGCTGGTGTCTAATCAAACGACAGTGCTGGCAATAACCCGGGATTATAAATGGGAATTGTACTCCATCAAAATTGATTCCAGGGTAAATTGAATATTGAGTTAAATTCCAGAGCCCGGTGAAACCTTCTGCCTCCCCCGTTGTTACCGTCCGGCGCTGAAGCAAATCCATCCCCGAGTCATCTGGATATAACGCGCTGCTATTTGACCTTGGGTTACTACAGTAACCTTAAGTGCACAGTAATATACTTTCAGTCACTGTTCAATGCTCAGGGGAATGTTTTAAGGCCCTTGGCTGGAGTGAATATTTTTATGCAGGCTATAATTTCTTTTAAGACCTTCGCCGGCAGCCAGGCAGCCTTCACCGCGTCCTTCCCTTTCGCTGCATCTGGAGCTCTGCAGGGTGGGGACCCCATCGAAGGGGACCCTGAGCCAGCACGGGGGTGGTGGGGCAGTGGTCCTGGTCCAGAGGATGGAGAGGTGATACCCAGGATCTGTCCTTCTTGGGGGACTCAGGCAAATGAGGGGCTGCCCCTCAGACTACCCTCCTGGATGGGCAGCCCTCCAGGGCCTTTCTATAGCCTCCTCCAGCCAGATGAAGGCGGGCGTTGGACCTTGCATGGTCCTGGATATTGCCATGCTCCCAGCAGCAGGGCTGGAAACAGGCAAGAGAGGAGAAAAAAGGAGAAGAAATGCCCAAAACAGGACACAGGGCTTTTCTCCTTCCCAGCCTTCCTCCAAAATGTCAGCCCATCAGCCTGCTTTCTCCTGGGAAATCTTCCACACGATGGCTTTGGCCCCTGCTTGGGAATGTACCACCACAGGAAGCCCCGCTCCCACCTCAGTACCCCTCATCCTGGCTGCTGCTGGGGGGTATTGTGTGCCGTGGGGCTGTCTGAGGCTGGATGTACCCCATGGTGAGGAGGAGGTTTTGGGATGCACCCTCTGCTTTCCTCAGCTCTGGGCATCCTGGCTGTCCCCGCTCCCCTCCCTGCTCTGCCACCCCAGGGCCTCATTTGAGGAGAGATTATACTAAATTCAGTTAAGCTGGACAAATGCTCACCAGAGACCCAGAGAAGAAACCCCCAAAATGATTTTCATCTGTGGATCAGGCAAAATTTGATTCACAGTTCAATTCTCCAAAGGGGAAAATTTGCACAGAATCCCTGCTTAGATTTTTATTTTAAGCAAATCCTATAAAAATCCATCTGAAGGAGACAGTAACTCCATCTTTCAGATCCTGCACGCTGTATCCAGGAACATGAGTTCTGCTTTTATATAATAAAAAAATGTAGAGTTTCCTCATGTTGCCATATGTTTTTGCATTTATCTGTGCACTTGCTATAACCCTATCTGCTGTGTGTGCCTACAGTGCTATCTGTGTCAGCATTGAAATGCATCGAGTGAGTATCATTCATGCAAAAAATGAGCCTAAAATCTCCCTGAAGAGTGGAATATAATAGAATACAATTGTATCATTTAAAAAACTTTGCATCATATTACACAGTCAAAAAAAAAGATAATATATGCTACAATGGAGGAAGCAAATGAAATATTGCATTAACTCTTTAGCTGCCCTTGCCACAGCGAAGCTCAAGGACCCCTTGTCGTGTGCCTGGGGTGGGCTGTGTGGTGGCCACTGTTATGTGGGATACGTGGCCACGTGGCTCCCATTGCTCCCAGCTTTCCCTTGCAGGGCCAGAGGTGCTGCCCACCCCCTGGCTCCTGTTTTGGCTGGAAAACCTGCAGATTTGGGGAAAGCATGGTTCTGCAGACCTATGGCGAGTGGGGTTACCCCTCCTGCTCCTGGGTGTTCCATGGGCACCTCGGGCTGGACATTCTGGGGAATGCCACGTTGCCAAATGGTGCTTTTGAGTGGCCACAGCAACTCTGGCCATGGGACCCCCTTGCCATACAGGGCCATACCTCCCCCCATGGCCACCCCAGCCCTGCTGCCTCCTCGTCGTGGCTGGCACAAGAAGGAATATTCTCTTTCTCTCTTTGAATAGTATCTGTTCCCAAATCATGTATAAAACATTTGCAGAAACCACTTACTCCTCATGTATTTTTTATGAGTCCGATCCGAAGTTAAAATATATAAACATAAAAATATCAAGAAGTACTTTAGGGGGAAAGGAGGAAGGGAAAAAAAAAAAAAAAGAAAAGAAAGAAAGGAAAAAAAAAAAAGTTATTTCATAAAATATCAGGAGACCAATTTAAAACCTTGCTGAAGCTCCTGCCCGCCTGTGCAGCCCTGCCTAATGGCGAGGCGTTCAGCGGGTTTCTCCCACCAGCGGGGACCGTTCCCATCATTTATCCAGCCCCTGCCTCTGGCAGGCTCAGGCTTTCACACTTGAGAAATAAACCCGATAATTTTATTTAATCCAGGGGATAATCTTTTCCTAACGTGCCAGGACAAAGATGGGAAGTTTTATTTCCCGAAGAACCAGATTAAGACAGGTTTTGTGCTGGCAGGCGGGAGAGCCAAAGCGGTTGCAGCAACAGCCCGATGGCATCCTTTCACCGGAGGCGTTTGCCAGCAGCATCCCTGGGCGGTCAGCGGGGAAGGGGGCAGAGCCAGGCCCTGCCCGGCTCCCAGGTGGTTCCTAACCCTGCTAACAAGGAGGAATTTACAGGCGATGCCAGCTCAGAAGATTTATTTTTTTGCCTTTTCAAGGGCGTGCATCCTTGAAGCCTCCTCTCGCCGCGCATCATTTCAGGCGCCGGCGGAGCGGTGCCGGGTGCTGCTCGCTGCACCCTGGGGCTGGGTGCCTCGTGGGGCTGGCCATCACCACCCCAAGGGTGCTCCCAGCCCTGGCTGGGGGTGAGTGAGGAGGGGAAGTGGGGGAAAACGTTGAAGAATTGCCTGACCACACGCTTTTTCCTCCAATATGTGCCCCTTCCCAATAGCGCCAGGATGGAGAAGGGCCAGGCCAGGCTGCTGGGACCCACGTGCCAAAGCCATGGTGATGCCACCAGGGAAAGCCCCCCAGTGGGCTCCAGATCTTTGTTCCCACCACATTTTCCTCCTGTTTGTGCTGGCACCGACCTCAGCAGAACCACTGCCACCCGGTTGAGCCGGGCTGCCATGAAATCCAGCCCAGTGCAGCTCCTGCCCCTCTTCTTCCTCCTTAACCCCCTCAAAACCCCTCCATGAACACTGCCAGCTCCTGAGGGCAGGGCTGCCTCTTGCCAGGAATTCCTGGAAAATAGTTGGTCTTTATTTCTGCCATTTTTCTCTCCTGTTCCCTCTGGTCCTGATAAGGTGTTATAAGCAAATGGGGTTGTTTGGGGGGAATTACCGTCTGTACCAGTCCCTGTGTTTCGTTTGCTGAATATTTTGTGCTTGTTTCCCACAAAAAACATCTCTCTGATTTCTATTTTTTTTCCTTTCTCGTGTTTAATTGGGGAAAAAAAGAAAAGGAGAGAGAAAAGGAAAAAAAAAAAAAGGAAGAAAAAAAGGAAGATAAAGGAAGAAAAATAAAAAAGTAGAAGAAGAAAGGGAAAAAAAATTAAAAGCAAATAAGCTCCAGCATCCCCAGACTTTGCATTAAAGTCCCAGTGAGACACTGGCTGCCTGTCCGAGGGGGAGCTCACGGGGAGCAGAGAACGCTCTTCTGTGCCATGTGTTGTTGAGATGCTGCTCGACAAAAATGAGGAGCAGGGTAACGTGAAAGGCCTTTCCTTTCTCCCTGCCCTCCCTCTTGGACTCATTGAATCCTTCCTCAGAAAAGCAGCACGCTGTTTGCTTGGTAGGGCAGTTTTACTGGGAACCCCCGAGACAAAACCCTTGCTTTGGTAGGTAGAAATCGCTACTTTTGTTAATTTTGCCTTTAAGCATTATTAGTTAAATATTGTTTCGTTAAAAATGTATTTAATTTAAACTAAAATGCTGGAAATTTCCTTTCGAGAGCACTTTTTTTTTCATGCACATGAATATTAATGCCTTTCTCGGAGAGATCTACTTGAAAAAAACAAGAATAAATTAAATACCTACAGATTTTTCTAATTCCTCTTTTTGGTGACATGCCGTCATTACATCAAATTACTGAGATGTGCTCCCATTTTTTTGTGTGTGTGAAAATTATGGAATATAAAGTATATGTAAATGCAGCAAAAGGCTGGGAAGAAAGAACAGGGACAGGAGAAGCATTAGGTATTCAGCCAGCATCGTTGTGAGCCAATTAATCAAGCAGTGGCGAGGAAAGATGCAGAAACGATGAGTTCGCCCTTCATGTTGATGAGGCCGGTCCAGGGCAAATGCTGCTGCACCTGAGCTCATAGTTAGGCATGCAGAAAGGAATCATGGGAATATCTTCACGCCTTTGTCTTTCTCGTGAAGGATGGAAAATGTCAAGCTGTTGTTTGGCTGCATGTGGGAGACTCGCTGAGAATTCACAGTCTGGCGAAGCGGGGGTTTAACTCTTTGTGGACGGGCTCTCCTGGCACATCTGCACCGAGCATCGCGGCAGCCGCCCCCCGCAGCCCCCCCCTGCCGCCGCCGAGGGGCCGGGGTTTTGGCAGGGGAGAGGGCTCTCTGGTCTGATTGCAGAGTGGATTTTTGTTCTCACTCACCTGCCGCCCCCCCCCCCCCCC
>VZTM01031129.1:23130-96645 GCA_013400555.1 Jacana jacana | reverse complement strand
CCCCCCCCTCCAAATGTGTCACGTCTCTGCTATCCCAAATGTCCCAGTATCCCCATTTCATCCACCCAACTCTGTCCGGCCCTGCAGCTCCGGCACCAGCCACCCCATCCCACGGGACAGGACCAAGGGTCCCACCAGCCTTTCCCACCATGTGTTTTTTCCCTTCCCCTCTCCGTGGGTGTGTGTATTATCTCCAACCTTGCCCAAAAGAATAGCCACAAAGGTTTGTTGCCTGGGTGCTGTGCAGGGTGGGGGCTGGCCCAAGACCCCCGAGCTCTCCAGATGCGGCTTTTGCCGTGGCTCGTTCAGTTTGGGGCAGCAGCCCTACTCGAGCCTGGCAGAGGTGATGGGCAGAGCTCTGACTGGTGGAGGTGGGAGAAGGACCCTAGCTCTGACTGGTGGAGGTGGGAGAAGGACCCTGTTCCTGAGGGTCTGCAGTGAATGCACCAGCAGCTGCAGGGACTGCCCCTGGGTCAGGGGAGCACTGCAGAGGTAGGGGGCTATCCCAGGAACCCACAAGTGAAATCACACACCCCACAGCTCTGTGCACTCTGCTCAGTCCCAGCACGGGGACCATCCCCAGATAGAGCTGCTGAAGCCATTCCCAGCACCTCCCTGCCTCAGACCAGTTGGACCCAGCAAAGGAAGCATCACAGAGGATGCAAATAGGATGACAGGAGTTTTTCAGACTTTTATCCATCCCCCCCTCCCTCAGGCAAAATATTCCAAATCTCTGATCCTTCTCCTTGCTCACCTGTGGACTTTATCCTGGGGGTCCAGACCTGGAACAATCTTTGAGCTGCTCCTTGTCATTGCTGAGTTGATCACACAGTAATTGCATCCTGCCCATCGCATGTGATGCATCTCATCTTTATAAATCCCTGAGACTCGTTTGCTTTCCTTCAGCATCATGATAGTGTTGGCCTAAGTTCAACTTCAGATCTGGAATAACTCTTAGATCCTTCCCTCCTTTCATACCAGTAATTCCCCAGTTACACTGAAATTTGGGGGCTGTGATTTGCACCTGGATCAGTAGGATAAACTCCCCTTTTTCTCAAATAATTTATAGCATTTTAAAAGACTTTGGCCACGCTGATTCTGCCCTCTAATGCATTCAAAGATTGCAAATTTAATAATTACAATTTTTTCCACCATATAGGTCAGTAATGCTGAATGGGACTGGACAGAAGATAGACCTATTCAACAGTTTTTCATTTCAACAGCAAACCAGCAGTGACTAGTCTCTGACTGCAGTTTTTCAACTGGTTTCACCCTCACCAAATAGTATTTTCATCTAGACTATGATTCCTCAGCTTGCTTGTGAGAATGTCATATAAGACGGTGTCAAAAATCTTATTAAAGTCAAGATATGACATTTACTGCTTCTTTTCTATCCAGAAGGCCTATTACCCTGTCGCAGATGAAAATTAGATCGGTTTGCCACGATTTGTTCTTGACAAACCCATGTTGGCTGCTACTCACCCTGTTATCTTCTTGGTGCTTATAAATAGTTTGTTTGATCATTTGTTCCAATATTTTTCTGGGAACTTGAAGTTGAACTGACTTAAACTGATTATAATTTCTCAGCTTCTCCTTCCCCTTTGCAGAGCAGGCTCCATGTTTGCTGATCTACATCTCCCAGTGCCTCCCGCACCTTGCACCCACTTCAGAGACCACCAGGAGCCACACCATGGCATCCTCCTCTGCTTCTTGGTGCCCTGGCATTCCTGGTGCCAGCCACCTGATCACGGCTGACCTTTTTTTTAGTGATGTGGAAGACAGTTTGCAGATTTTCCCATGTTCTTTACCCTTCCCTTCCCACTTCTTGGCAGATGGCTTCTTCCCATGGTCTCTCCTGTTGCAGAGCAGGGGATGTTCTGTCCTGTGCCTGTACTTGTCTTGGCGCTTTGGGTCAGGAGTCACTTGGTCCTACCCACCCTCTCTTGGTACCTTGGCTCTCCCCCTGTTGTCCCACCTGGCCAGGGCTGACCCTGACCTCTGCTGAGCTGGGCAGATGCCAGCAAAAGCTCCTCAGAATTTTCCACAGATTGCCCCAGGTTGCAATCTCAGCCACTTCCAGACAGTCTGGAGGGGAAATCACCAGCTTGTTCCCTGCTCTATATGGCCACCTGACCCTCCTGAGGCGGCTCGTGGTCTCCTGCTCCTGGTAAGAAGCTGTGGCAAAGCTACATGGGGAGGATGGATGATGAGCTCAGGGAGGGTGGACTGGTGCTGCCTTTGGAGGATGCTTCTTGAGGTCCTTGATGGCTCCTGTGCGGCTGTGTTCGAATGGAAATGAGAGGGGAAGGATACCAGAGCGTAACCTGGTGGGGGGAGAACACAGGGTCTGTTGCCGGAGGCATCTCATTATATGGAGAAGCATTTCCTTGTTTTTAATTAAATATAAAGACTATCTTACAGTTATAATTAGTACCAGGTGGCTAAGGATTAAAGGGGCAGCATCAAAGGCTTGCCTGGGAGAAGCAAAGGCCAGGTTTGCCTCCTTCATCATAAATCACCAGGAATCTCTGTTCTCCTGAAACTCCCTGTTGCACGAGGCCGCCTTCCAATGCTGCTTGGGCTCCAGTTGGAAATTCTGACCCTCACAAAATCCCCCTTCATATTTTAAAGCAAGCAGAGCAGAAGAATGGTGGTTAATAAATACCAATCCTCCGAGATCAAAAGTTTCTGTGAAAGGAATGGGAGCTGTTCAGCCCGGTGAACGCTCGCTCTCTGAGCTGTGATATCGCTGAGAGCCAGGTGGGAACAGGCTGCCCCTTTCCCATCCCCAGGATGGCATTTGGGGCTGCTTTTGTTGCCAGTTTAAATACCCAAGCTGTGCACTCCCTGAATGCCCACTGGGATTTCTAGTCTGTGGCCCTGATGACTGGATTTGTCCCCTGATTTGTTACTGTCTTCATTGCAAACTGCAAGAAACTCATCTGATCCCCCTCTTCACTGCTGGGGTTTGGGGGACAAAGCATGGGATGTGCCCAGGGCTGCAGAGAAGGGTCTGGGCTGCAGGAGAGGGCAGGGGATGGGATGCAATTTGCTGTGCAACAAGCTCTGGACCTGCAGCACCTTGGCACAGCACAGGGCCACGTGGCCACCAAAGCAGGGACGTGCCGTGAGGGCTACATCTTCTGCAGAACTGCCTGAAGCCAGAGCAAGAGTGCTGGGGATGTCAGAAGGTTTGAGGCTGGTATGGAAAAGGCAGAATGGCAAGCTTTCCTGGCTGAAGTCTCCTCCATAGCTGGTTTTTGCCTCTCTGGACTCCCAGTGCCACTGGTCCCAGCCCCACCTTGCAGGTCTCCTGGCTGCTCCATAGCGATGAAAGCAGTGGGGCATCGGTGTGCCCCTTCCTGGAGTGTCTGTGGGAGATCCTGCATCACACCTCCCTCTCAGGGAATCCAAGGACCTACTGACACTCAGAGCCTTCAGGTCCTCCCTGGCTACCTCCTGTGGGTCCTGGTCCCCAGGGATGTGTGAGGCATCCCCTCCTTGACCAGCCAGGCAGGGATGCAGGCAGCAGCCACCAAAAGCGATGGCAGCAGCCCGTGGTGCCTCCCCCGGGGGTGGGTGATCCGGCCTGGCGGGAGGCAGCTCAGTGTCTCTCCTAATCCCAGGCGGCTCTTTCACTCCATCTTCAATTTTATTTAACATCTCATTTGGCTTGCTCTGCTCACACCCTGCACAGCCCATCAGCGCGGCCGAGGGAGCTGACAAATCCATCCCCCCCCCGCTCACCTCCCCCAACCTCGGTGATGGATGGCGCTGCCTCCTCCCCAGCAGAGCCGGGGGCTGGATGCCCACCGTGCCCAGCACCTCCTGCTCCCCCAGCCCCGCCGAGGAGCCGGCCGTGCGGGCAACCTGTCGGCACCCAGAAGGTGCTGTGTTATTCCCACCCTGGGCTCCCCTCCCCTGGGGAGAGTCCGACAAACACACAATAAGCTTTGACGCAAAACAGCGTTTATAAAATATCGCTCCTCTGGGGCCGTCTTGCCTACAGCCATCAGGACGCTGCTCGTTGCAATAAAATGGAACTGCTCTTTTACTCCTTTCCACAATTACTGCCGGTGTCTGTTCCCTGGCAGAGCCGGGGCTCGCCGGCCGAGGAGCTCTCCCTGGCGAGGAAGCAAAGCGGGAAGAGAGCTGCTGTTACCTCCCTGCGTGGTGCCTGCCTTTGCATAAGCAGCCTAATAAACCCCCTCGCGATGCTGCAAGACCTTTCGGTGCATACAGAGCAGCCCCGAGCCCCCCCCCCGCCCCCGGTTGCAAAGGCGAGATGGAAACGTTAGCTCTGCTCCACGGGGCCGGGGGATTGTGGAGTCCGGATGAGAGGCAATAGCATCATTCCTTTGCTGCCTGCACGTCTGAACCGCTGAGGGGAAGTTCTCACAAAGGATCATCACCAAATTGTGGTTGAAGGAGCCACATTCTGCTTTGCTGGTATACACACACACACACACCCCCCAACCACCACCATCCCGGCCCTGTCCCAACTCCCCCAATGATGGTGAAGGGAGTGGAGCATCTCCCCTATGAGGAAAGGCTGAGGGAGTTGGGTCTCTTGAGCTTGGAGAAGAGGAGTCTGAGGGGTGACCTCCTGAATGTTTATCAATATGTAAAGGGTGAGTGTCAGGAGGATGGAGCCAGGCTCTTCTCAGTGACATCCAATGACAGGACAAGGGGCAATGGGTGCAAGCTGGAACAGAGGAGGTTCCACTGAAATATGAGGAAAAAACTTCTTCAGGGTGAGGGTGAGGGAACACTGGCAGGGGCTGCCCAGGCAGGTGGTGGAGTCTCCTTCTCTGGAGACATTCCAAACCTGCCTGGACACGTTCCTGTGTGACCTGCTCTGGGTGGTCCTGCTCCGGCAGGGGGGTTGGACTGGGTGATCTTTCAAGGTCCCTTCCAATCCCTGAGATTCTGTGATTCTGTGAACGCCTTGTGGCTCCGAACCTGGACTGTGTTCACCCACCTCAAATGGATAACAAATGCTGGGAGAGGAAAAGCAAAAAAAAACCACCACCAAACCATCTGAGGTCCAGGAGAACGGAATGCCAGGCAAATGGGAGTCCCGTCGCCAGGAGCAGCCCGTGCGCCGATTGCGGCATAACTCATTTCACAATGTCTAAGAAAAGTTGAGTTATTGGGACATGTGACATTTATTTAGTTACATATCTCCTGTGGGAGGTTTCTGGGGCCATTAATGTAGTGTATTTGCATGGCTAGTTTACATGCCTTTGCTTGTTATTGCTGTCTATATTCCATGCACCTCACACTCAATTTCAATTCAAAGTTTGGCAGTTGAGGTGTCACGACTAAAAAATGGAATGGCCTCCCTCAGAAATGAAATAATTTTGTTGTTCAGTTCCGAGCGATTTTGTAATTTCATGCTTGTGTATGATAATTTTATGCTGTCCTGCTCCACGTAACTCAGCTCTGCCAAGCCCTGACAGGTGATAAATACAATCTTTTCCGCCCGGCATGCGACAGGCCAGGATGAGGAGATCTTTCAAGGTCCCTTCCAATCCAAAATAAGAGAAGAATGAAAAAAAGAAGAAAAAAAAAAAAGGTGGTGATTTCACATCTGAGGTCCTAGCGCAGCCAGAGCCTCCGCAGCCCCGTCCCTTCATCATTTCACGCCTGGATTCCGGCAGGCTCACCCCCTCGGCTGCGGTGGAGGGACCCAGGGGTCAAGGCAAGTGTCCTGGAAATGGAATGATGCTGGAGAGGAGCCAGGAGGTGTTGTGTACCGAGGGAGAAAGTTATGACTTTGGCGTGTCCCCCGTGCACGGGCTGCGGGATGCAGCGCCTTGATTTAGAGCCCGGGCTCTCTCTAATGGAGTTCAATAGAACCGTAACCTTTTGGAGAAATTATTTTTACAAATCTGTTAAACATTTGAAAGACAGCAATTTCCAATAAAAGAATATGAGTCCTTAACATTTATCACCAGGCTACAGATTTTATAACTGTTACTTCATATTGTTCTTGTAAAAAATGTTTCTCCTCCTGAGAGCAGATGAGTCAAAAGACTATTAAGGAAATGCCAGAGGTACAAGGGGGATATAATGGGTGCCAATAAAATGAAAGCAGAAGCAAACCATTTAAATTAAATTCAAGTGGTGATGAGAATCATCATTCCAACTGCAAACCTGGAAAGCTAAACACTGCTCGGTGGCTCTGCTGAGCTTTGCTGAGCCGCAGCAAACGCCCTGCCCGCTGGCGGTGGGATGCGGTGGTGTGGAATTGCCAGGCTGCTTCCATCCTGGTGTCGAGGTACTGGTGCTGAGCCCAGGTCCATCCTGGTGTCAAGGTTAAGAATTCTTCCCAGCAAGAGTGGTCAGAGCCTGGAATGGGTTGCCCAGGGAGGGGGTGGAGTCCCCATCTCTGACGGTGTTTCAGAGTGGTTGAGATGTGGTGTTGAGGGATCTGGTGTTGGGGAGAACTTTGTAGAGTGGGGGCTGATGATTGGACTGGATTATTCCAAGGGTCTCTTCCAACCTGAATGGTTCTATGATTCTAAGGTGGTGGTGCTGAGCCCAGCTCCATCCTGGTGTCAAGGTGAGGGTGGCAAGCCCGGCTCCATCACTGTATCAAGATGCTGATGCTGAGCCTGGCTCCATCCTGGTGTCAGGATGCAGGCAGGGATAGTGTTGGTGGATGCTGAGCCTCCCTGGGCACCAACTGGTGGCTTTTGGTGGAAAGCTGCAGAACTGCAGGTGAGGAAAGGCATGCACAGGTTGAAGCTCTCAGAGAAATGTTGGGCAATTTCCCTGCTGAAGGCGCTGAGATGCCCTTGTGGGAACAACTGCTTCTGGTGGAGGAAAGAGCGGTGGCATCTCACACGTGGCCTTGGCTCACTCAAATTGCATCTTCCATTGTCCATACTCTGCCGGGGTCGTGTCCTGTCCCCATTCTTGCTATGTGGTGGACAATGAAGCAAAGGGACCAGTAAGATCTCCTCCTGAATCTGACACTAGAGGAAATCTCTCCATGCAGCGTTATAACCCATGACATCTTTGGGGACTGGGTGTTTCACCCAGGCGGCAGGTCTAGGATCACATGTGGCTGTCTAGGACAGGGACAGGTCTGGGTCTGTCTGCCTGGGATCACTGGAGCTGCTAGAGCTGCTCCATGGAGCCATGGATTAGCCTCTGGCTGGGTGCTGCTGCCTCTCCACGCAGGGAAAACCTTGTTAAATTGAAGAGTTGAATTGAAAAAGTCAGAGGCAGGGGCTTGCTGGGAGGGGGGGTGGGCATGAGGCAGGGATGAGAAATCAATTGAGAGTGGTTACTTTTAATAACAAGCAAATAGCAGCATTCCCCTGCCAAGGGGACCTGGGGTGGGTGGCAAGCCATCGACCCTGGCTAGCACTTCTGCAGGTTAGCAGCCCTGTGAAGATGCTCCAGCACAGCTGGGTCCAGTCACAGCCTGAGGCTGGGGCCACTGCATCCCAGCTGTCTGCCATCACCCTGCCCACACCCTGCTGCTGGCCAAGCTCACAAAAAGCCCTGTTAGGACAGCAGCCCTGGCCCACCCCAGACTGCCATGAGCCCAGTGTAGGTGCCCTGGCTATGGAGAAAAGTTGCTGAGCCCCTGAGCAAGTGGTGAGTGTCCCCAAGCTGGGGGGTGACTGCTCCAGAGAGGAAAGAGGAATAGGGATGCTTGTGCCCAGTCTCTGGAGAATTCTTGGGTTTGGGCTGTCAGCAAGGAGTGTGTTGGGGTGGACAATAAAGGCCAGTCCAGGACCTGTAGGGAGGGGAGGACAGGTTCCTATCCATGAGGAGCTTGAGGCAGCTGGGCTGTCCCAGAGCTGTGCCCCGCTGCCAGACAGACCCTGCTGGGGTCTGTCTGACCCCAAGCTTCTTGCTTTGGCCTTCAAGCACCTCTCCCCAGCCCTCTCCTGGACCCACCCGGGTGGGATTTTGCAGCAGCTTTTCCTGGGTTGTTGGACTTTCCTCCAGGAAAGCAGAAGGCGAGGGATTTCCTGGGTGCCAGGAGGTGGTGGTGGAGGAAAATGCACCGTGTCCAGCTGCTTATGGCAGGAGGCGAGCACAGCTGAGCCGGGGGCGAGTGCGGCCCCCTCCCTCCCCGCCGGTGGCCACCATCCAGCTCTGACTGGGCATCCGGCCACCTCCCCATCTGCTGACCAGCCCACGCAGGGAGACGCTGCTCACGTCTTCACTGCAGTCATTGAAAATTGCTTCCAGGTCCTGGATAGTCAGGGAGGGTAACTTTTTCGCCTCTAGTTCTGGAATTTAAGCTATCTAAGAAAAACATCAGCAGTAGAACTTGCACTTGCCTCCTCTTTCTTTTCTCTTTCATCTGCCCTTCTGCTGTGGGGTGGGGAAAAGCAGGGGAAGCTTCTGCACACCATGAGGGATAAGAGTGCCTGGACTGGGAGCACTGGGATGGATTTTGGAGCTATCCTGGCTGCCTCAGCTCATAAGGAGGACAGCAGACTTCCCTCAGTAACCTTGATTGGAGCTGGGGGAGAATAGCTCCCTTTCCAAGAAAGCTTGGGGGCAGCAAAAGGTACTAAACTTGTGAATTATTTTGTCCTGAAGCTAATTTGGCTGGACACCTAACCTAATTAGGCTGGACATGAGGAAAAAATTCTTCCCAGCAAGAATGGTCAGAGCCTGGTATGGGCTGCCCAGGGAGGGGGCGGAGTCCCCACCCCTGACTGTGTTTCAGAGTGGTTGAGATGTGGTGTTGGGCGATCTGGTGTAGGGGAGACCTTTGTAGAGTGGGGCTGATGGTTGGACTGGATGATCCCAAGGGTCTCTTCCAACCTGAATGGTTCTATGATTCTAATTGGAAAATGTGTTGAAAAAAGTTCAGAAGGGTTTTTTTTTATGGTCCTTAAAAATCTACTGTGTTTGGGTTTGGTTTTTTAATTATTTCATTTGTTTAAGTTTATTATTTAAATGGATATGATGTATTATCATCTTTTTCAAAAATGCAGTTGGGTATGTAAACAAAATGAAGAATTTGGTCAGTGACAATGGAATTATTTTTGTTGTCTTTCCATTTCCATACCACTTTCATTTGGGGACAGGTAGAGAGCTAACTTTTCTGATCATGTTGTTCTTATTTTAACCAGCAACCTGTTACCGCAGAGCTCAGCTCCCCTGACTCATACTGGTTCAGAACTGATGCCTGGCGTCGGGCATGGCTTTGCATACAGGATCCATCCTCTCCAGGGCCTTTCAGAACATCCACCCCCCTGGTGGAATATGTGGAGGAACTCAGAGAGAAGGGGGGAAAAAAAGAAAACCAGAGGCTGGGTGAAAGCCTGGCTTTGCAGGATGAGAGTGGGCCAGCACAGGGCTGGTGTGGCCACCTCGCTGTGGCCACAGTGGGAAGGGACCAGCCGGCAGCTTGGAGGCCAATGTAGCATTTGCTTCTATTTGTGTATTTTTTGTGTCTGGGCTAATGATTTTCCAGAAGTACAAGCCTGTGTCAGACGCAGCGTGAGGAGGCACCCGCCGCTCCGGCTCTGACCGCCTCGTCTGCAAATACATTTTTCTAAAGGACACACATGAAAGATATTCTGAATCGACACGAGTACAGCTCTGTTAACACAGGTTACCCTTAACCAGCAGGTCACTTCGCAGCGCTGTGCTCACAGGACCACAAATAATGTATTCAGCACGAGCCGTGCGGCAGGAAAGCAGCCTTTGCCAGGGCCTTTCCGGGTCCTTCCGCGGCACCCGGAATGATGGGGGACGGTGACACCATCCCCAGCCCCCTCAGGAGGAATCTGGAGGGGGTGTGTGTGGATTTATGCAAGTCCTGTTGCTCCCATGGTATTAAAAATACCTGGAAAATACCCAGGATAGAAAGGCTGTGAAAGTCTTTGTCATGTCCCTGATATGGGGCTGTTTATTGGGCAGCAGGGTTACAGATCTGTTAATAAGCAATTAGGGCTTTCTTAATATGCATGGGGGCTCAGTCCACTCCTCAGAGGCATTGAAAGCCTCATGAGACCTCCTGGTGAAACCCATGCATACTTGGTCTTCCTTGTCCATGCATCTCTGAGCTGCGAATTGATTTCTCTGATGAGGTCTCATCTGCTCTGGATGCTCTGAATCCTCTCTGACCGTTGCCCAGCCCCAACCAGGACTCATTTTTGTGTATGCTCTCACAGCTGGGTGCTGTAGAATAAATGTGTCACAGACAGGATTTGGGCTTCAGATTGGGAAGGACTGAGGGAGGTGGAATGAAGGGGCATGCTCTGGGGCAACGTGTAAACGATGCAGGGCACCCTCCACCCCTGGGCAGACCCATGACCAGGACAGGTCCACGAGCAAGGGGACAAGTTCTCCAGCAGTTCCCCTCTGCAAGAGCATAGGCATCATTGACACAAGCCCAGCAAATGCCAGCCTGTTTGTGTGCCTGTATATTTAGGGGGTAGGAGCTGCCTGCCAAGAAAATGCCTGAGCTGGAGAGATCGTGCGTCCAGACTGAACCTGATCAGAATTGATGAAGCTCTGAAAACCTTCTGATGCGTTTCTCTGGTTCCTAAACACAGGAACCTCTGAGCCAAAGGCTGCCTCAAGCCATAACTAAGGTTTACCAGGCACTCTGCTTCCAGCTCTGCCAAATACTGTCAGCAAAAATTATCCTGCTCTCTCTCTCCTCCTCCTCCTACCCCATCCCTCACCCAGGCTTGCTGGCTCTGGGAAGCCAATAGATGCTGCGAAATGGAATTCAAAAGGTACAGAAAAGCACGGTTAAAGTCAGCCCAGGGTGCTCTGTCACTCGCTGGCTTTGCACAAGGGCCTTCTTTGCACCTTACAGACCTGAGAGCAACTTTCCTCAGAGCTTTTATCTACTTGTTCCCCAGGAACATGTGGGGTGGTGGCTGTCACAAGCCTCTCAGAAGTTGTACTGGAGATGAATTTAATGGGAGTTCAGGATCTGCAGGGCTCCAGCATCTGGCTTTTTTATGGGATGGGAAGAAGAGTGTCTGCAGCCCAGCCAGGCACAGGGCATGTTCAGTGGGCAGGGAGCTGGCCATTTCTTCATGTGGCAAGGAAACTGGTGTTAGCATATGATGCTGCTCTGGAGTTAACTGGGCACTTGCAGTCCAGGAGAGGGTATCTCTGGGCTCCCAGAGTGCATCCCACTGAACTAGATGATCTTTCAAGGTCCCTTCCAATCCCTGACATTCTGTGATTCTGTGATTCTCTCAGCTCTTTCCTTGTGACCCGGCTGGGAATAACCCTGGTCACATCCCTATTCCCAGCACAGTGAAGACTAAAATTCCCTGAGGGGACGTTTTGGGGTTTTTCAGTCAAAACGGTGACCCTGGGTACTGTGGGAGGGTGCTCAGCCCCTTCCCTGGGCTGGCACTGCCCAGAGCTGCAAATTAAGGCCATAACGTAACATTGCTCCGTGGGGAACAATAAATTAGAGCCGATTTTTTTTTCGTTGCATATTTTTACACATCGCATATTTAATGTCTCTCTGAAAATATAAATAAAACATATGTAACCATTAGAAATCCTTAGAATCTGGGAAGCGCCAAAGAATTTATTTGTTTTCAGGAGGATCATACATATTGTATTAAAACTATATAAAGGGTTTAATAAAATGGCAAAAATAAAGCAAGAGCGAAGGCTCTCAATCTGCGCTGAGAGGAGGGAAGTGATCTTTCTTTGATGCCTATTAAATGTTCCAGCAGATGAAACCCTATATTCTGCCAGGAAATGAGTTTGCCACAAGCCGATTGGGTGCTGTCGTGTGTGCTCGACTTTACCACTGTCATTCCTCTTCCTCGAGCAGCAATACATTACGCCGCCTCCATTTTTCATTCCTCACTGCCCGAAATGCAAATTTTCTCTCTGTTGTTTATATTAGGTTTTCAAATATATGGAAATCCAGATATCTGGAGGAAAATGTCAGGGCCAGAAATACTCGTGATCTGTCTTTTCCCCAGCCTGACACTTTTCTCCATCACTTACACGAAAGCATGTGAGGGGTATTAACAGCCGGCGAGCGGCCGGGAGCTGCGGGTCCGTGGGATGGAGCAGTTTGCTCCTCGCTGTGCTTCACTCTTTGCACGAGGTCTTTTATTCCCCATCTCTGTAAAGCTAAACACGTGGCCTGAGGGGGAAAAAAAGGCCACATTGTGCAGGGAAGGTGTCTGAGCAAAGGTGACAACTTTAACAGGAGCCGTGGGAGAGAGGTGGGCTCTGCCTGGGTGCCCAGCACCCGTCTGGGATGCCACCAGTGGTTGAGGAATTGATGGAACTGGTAAAGATGTCTGTTGGGGAGGATGGTAACTGGAAGGAGCTTTCAAGAGACCCTGTCCTCGCACCCTAAGGTTGGTGGGCTTGGGGGAGAGGGGATTTTCACTGCGGGGTGGGGGTTTGCTGCTGCGGCTCCAGGGGTCGGCAGTGAGATCCCTCGTTGACGCTGCTGCTTCCAACTGGAGAGGAGGGGACATGAGCGAGCTATAGGGCAGGACCAAGTCATGCACCTGCAAGAGGAGTTTGTGACCAAATCAGGTTGAGCTTCTGGAATTCCCCTAATTTTTATCACTTAAGAGGCATATAAATAACTTTCAGGAAGGGCAGATGTGACCTTACAGAGCAAAGAGCACTCGGTGCTTTTAGCTCAGGGCTGTTTATGAATCGCTCATCTGTCCTCCATCTACCTACCCTACCTCATGCAGCAGCTTTCCCATTATAGCCCAGCTCTCAAGGCTAGTAACTGCTGGTTTTTACTGGGCAAACCCAGATCTGCCTTGCTCTCAGCCCAGTATCACAGCTTCCTAGAGTCTCACTGGTTCAAAACCCTCAGTCTCAGGTCTTGCTGATGGCACTGCCATGGTGAGGGATGTGGCCAGCCATGGATGATCCCACCTCCGCAGAGGCCTCAATGCTCCTATGTATTGCTGAGCTCAGCTGCTGGGGCAGACAGGAGGATTGACGTGGGTTGCAAGTTAGATGAGAGCAATCCATGTCATCAGGCACCTCACTGTCCTCTGCAAGCTGAGGAGGAAGAACTGGAGGTGTGAGAGGAAGGGACAAGCCACCACGGGTGCATGGGCTGTGAATGACATGCCGATAATGAATGTGAATCGCATCCATTGCTTCTCTGAGAATAGGAGAGCTATTTTAGGCTCTGGCAGCTTGAGAGGATGATCTGGAGGCAAAAATCACTGTCTCCCAGTGCTGGAGAAAGACTGATATGCCTTAAATGGCATTGTGAGAATCCTTCTAGCAGGGACCAGGAGGCTGCACGTGCGGGCGACCATCCCTGGAGCCACTCAGGACACTTGTTCCTCTGTTGTTTCTCTGTGCGAGCTACAGGCGGAGCTGAGGGAATGATGCCTAGCAGAAATTCCCTATTAATAGGTTTTTATCGCACCTTCTTCCCATTTCTGAATGAGCGTGTTACTCATAGAGTTGTGCCTCTCTAAGGCTTTGCCCACGCTGATGGCTTACGCACAGGAACTGCCACCGCGCTCCGGTTATCACTGCTCCTGGCGTCGCTTTCATCTCGCCGACCTACACGACTAAACCAAACCCCGACAAATCGCGTGTTCTGAATTTTCCAGTCAAGTGTAGACGGCGAAACGTGTCGGACACCTTTGAGTACAGTATCTGCTTTCATGATCAGTCGAGCTCCAGCACTCAAACACAGGTGCAAGGGAAATCGTAAAAGGTTGCAAACACCGTTACGCCGGAATCTGTGTTTGAATAAATTTCATGCACACAGAAATGTTTTCATCTGTTTGCTTAGCTCTGCACAAACACTCCTTCCAGCACTTCTACCTGGAGCGGCAAAGAGGTTACACCACCTCCACGCAGGCAAAGGCCACCTTCTTTTTTAACTCGACACGTTAGTACCCAGCAAAAGACAATAGTTCTGAAATCACAGGGAGATTTCCAAGCAAGAAAAATAAACCCCTCTGCTGAGCGGCGTTATCTGACTTGGTGTGAACACACACACGTGCAGAAAGAGCGGGTCCTGAGTCTGGAGAGCACGTGTGAGAGGTTTGTCCCTCGCTGTCCCCGCTGTGCGGCTCCCCGAGGCTGCGGGACGTGTCCCCTGCAAGGAGCAGCTTTTCAGAATTAAACTTGCATCTTCGTAGGAACTGCGTTCCTTTTCTATGTCATTCATGAAAGCCTTGAGCATCTGCTTAACCTTAAGCCCCTGCTGAGCTGAAATTGCTGGGTGCTTTGCTTCCTCGGAGCTAAACCCGTGCCCAGCCCCTGGCAGAGCAGGAGGGAGCTGCTAAGCGTCTTTCACTGTGGTGTGGAGTGAGTTTATCACCTCCAGCCTCCAACCTCCAACCATGGCATCTCCGCCTGTCGAGTCACACAATTGGAAAAGGCCTTCCTCAAATTGTAGACATTGGAGAGAGGTTGGTGCTGGTCTCTTAGCAATAGAACGAGAGGGAATGGCTTCAAGCTGCAGCAGGGTAGGGTTAGGCTGGACATTGGGAAAGAATTCTTCCCAGCAAGAGTGGTCAGAGCCTGGAATGGGCTGCTCAGGGAGGTGGTGGAGTCCCCATCCCTGGCTGTGTTTCAGAGTGGTTGAGAGGTGGTGTTGAGGGATCTGGTGTAGGGGAGAACTTTGTAGAGTGGGGCTTATGGTTGGACTGGATGATCCCAAGGGTCTCTTCCAACCTGAATGGTTCTATGATTCTATGAATTACAGGGAGAAACTGCAGGGGGGGAGTGGTGTTTGCTGGTTGGTGCTGAGTGCCCAGCTCTGGAGATTGGCCAGGAATCCAGGAATGGGGGGGTTTGTATGGGGCAGGGGAGGGTGTAGGGTGGTGATAGCTCCATTTGGGCACCGGACCTGGATTTCCCAGCCCCTCTGCCCGCACCAGCATCCTTCATGCCTGCAGGTGTTTGGTAGACTTCAGAGACAACACAGCGATGATTTTCCTTACCTTATCAGGGGACAGCACTTCTGAGAACAGCAGCTTGTGTCTAACATGCTCCTGAAGCCTCATTCAAAATAGCAGTGGTTACACGACTCCAGAAACCAAATTGCCATGCCCAGATTTTAATTCTTCTTCTTCGGGAAACACACCTGGCAAAGGGAAAGCACATCTAAGGAAATATCTGGGGTATGGGGTTTGTGTTCTCCACCATCTCTGCTGGAGATGGCTGGCATTTTCCCACAGAGGGCTGTTAATATTCTTTGAGCTTGCAGAAGCAGCACCAAGGCAGCTTCAGACCTCTCTCCTTTTCAGCTCCCCCTTCCAAGGCCGTGCGTTTTGGCAGACTTCTTGTTCCAAACCAGTGGACCTTGATACACGCAGGAATGCATAATCCAAACCTCCCTCCCTTGAAGTGGCAGGAGCTGGGATAAAGCAGGCTGTACAGAACGTACCTTCACTCCTTTAATTACCAGCACTAAGTGGCCTGGAAGTTTAAGGAGTTTTCTTTAGGTCCTTATTTTCCTCCCTCACCCCCAGCTTGCTCCACCATGTCCCACAGCCTCAGAAATGCTTTGATTTGTATGTCCCCCCTTTGGGGGCTGTATCAACAGACACAGCCCCTTCCCCAAGCCTGGAGAGCAAGGAGAGTGAGCCAGTTCTGTCCCCTAAAATGGTCCGAAGAACATCTTCCCCTGATACCTCATGGCTTGGGATCTCGGCTGAAAAGGCAGGTCAATCATTCTAAACACCTTAGAGCTGCTCCAAGGCTACAGGAGACCCATAAGAAGGAGATAAGGACCAGTAAGGAGAAGAAGCAGGAGTCTGAGACAGGAGAAGGTTTCCTTGTCTGTAGGGATGGGCCAGGCAAGCAGAATCCCTTTCCTGTTATTCTGCATCTGAGCACATTAACACAGAAGTAGCTTGTCCTGGTCTTTGGCTTCTTTCTCTTCTTTCCTTTGGCAATAAGCTCAAATGATAATTCAAATAATAATAATCACCACTTAACAAAGAGCAAGAGAGAGTCCCTGTGGCCATGGTTGGATGCTGAGCACAAAGAGCTGATATTTCACATGTGGATACAAGCAGCTATTACGGGCTGTCACCAAGAGCAGAGAGAGCACCGTCCACGAGGCAGCTCCCAGCACATCCAGTTTGAGGCTGAGAGCAATTGGCAATAGTTTTATTTCACCACAATGAATTAACACAAGAAAACAATTTGCAGCTTATGACAATTCCTTCAGCAACATGTGACTCAGAGCCAGGCAGGCTGCCAGGACTGAGAGTCAAATGATTTCCAGCTACGCTCAGCTCTTGCGCGAGGTCTGATTTGAGGTAAGACATAGATGAGCAGCAGAACTTTGTGCTGGGACCCTTGGACATGAGAACCTGAGCCCCAAACTAACCGCTGCCCCTTGGCTCGTGTACAACCCAGCCCTCAAATCTGGATTCACTCCATCCAGGTTAAGGATCTTGGTCACCAGAAAGCGGACCGTTCCCTGCATGTATCGCACAACCCCCGGAGATGTGAGGAAGGACATCGGTTTCCTCCCTGCCCCGGCCTCAGTTCATTGCAGGTGCAGGTGATGCATCAGAGTGAAGGCTTTCAACTGCTGATCTTTACGAACAGGCCATCCATCATTAGTGAAGGTCAAGTCGCAGATGAATTCCATCATTTTGCAATCATATGATTCCCACCCCCACCTCTCCCCCTTGGTTGGGTCTGCAAAAGACAGTGGGGCTCTCATGTGGAGGGGGAAGTTTTCTAGATGACTAGAGAGTGCAGTCACTGGAATTGTGGTGGAGGACAAAGCACCATGGTTGGCTCTTCACGTATTCACAGGTTGGTAAAAGAAATCCTGATGATGTGTGGGCAGCTCTACAGATGGTACCCGAACCCCTTGGTTCTCCCACGACCCTTTGAAGCAGGGAGCAAGGGAAAACTGATCTAATTCATAAAAGAAAGAGTCTGAGAGGCACCTGTGGTAGATGAAGGCTGTGTGTCTCCTTGGAAAGCCTTCCATAGGCAGCTCTTACTAAATGATAGTGGTGACCAACCAAACTCCCAGCCGTGTTTAGCTCCAGCTTGCACTACCTGAGTTATTCTTGCTCTCTTGGTCAGAAAAGTATTTGGAGGGAAAAGCTGAAGACAATGGTTGCGACCAGCTTACTCCCTGACATCTCTGCCTCACACACATATTTGAATATTTTGGTTTTCTTTTAGCCACCAGCCAGACCAGAAAACAGGGATCAAAATGGATCAAGCTACTAAAGCTGGAAGAACATCAGAGTAAGGGAAGGAGCTACTGAAGCATGAATTTAGCATGGGCTGAGCGGTTGTGGGAAGAACCAGGAAAACATGCAGGGTGTGCTTTTGGATATTTCTCTGTTTTACCTACTTAAACCCTGTCTTCTGGGGACAAGTTTTTAGCCACGCTGGTTTGAAAGCCCAGCTTTAGAAAAGAAGGAGCTGCTCTTGGGCTCTGTGTCTCCAAGCCATGAGCTGTTGGCTGCTTGCTTCTCATTGCACCTTGTGTATGTGCAGTCTGGGAATAAACCCCCTCCTTCTCCATGCAGTGGATGTTCTCCTTTTTGTCTGTCACAGGAGAAACTAGAAAAGAAGAGCTCCAACCTGGCTTCTGTCGCTGCAGAGGAGCGCTGTGTCTGGAGCATGCAAAGGCGATTAAATGTGTCATGTGTGCATCATTTAAATTAACGTTGCTTAAACAACAATGCTATTTTTAATATTTAAAGAGCCCCTTTGAAGAGTAGGAGAATCTGTCACCTTTCCTGGTGGATTTGAGTCTTGTGTTCTGAGGGTTTTTTCTTCTCTGATTAAAGGAGTTGGCTGCATGAGGAACAGCTACACATGATGTGCTGGGAGGGGGTGTGGGACCGAGACGCGTCCCGGGGAGCAGCTCCTGCTCGCAGTGTTTGAGGACACAGCCAGGCAGATTTTCTCAGCTTTCTTTTGTGGAGCTCCCACCCAGCATACCCTCCTTATGCCAGGAGCCAAGGGCAGCTGGCCAGACAGTGCTTTCCTGGACACCCACCCCTTGCTGTCTCTTACAGCAGCCCTGTATCATCTCAGGGTCTGTGACACTAGAAGTGGCACCTCTCTTTGTCTTCGGTTTGCTGGGGAGTAGCTTCCTTCCCACTCCATCACTACTTTCCAAAGTCTCTCCTGGACATTCAGACAGGACCACCCTCCAAGCTTAAGCCTGCCCCAAATCACTCCTTAATCTCTATAATGGTGGTTTTTTTTTCATGCAAAAGCCACATTCTCCATCCAAGAGAGGTCCAGCTGGTGCTGCTGATGCTCTGTAATGGGCTTTTTTCATGCAAAAGCCGGATTCTTCATCCAAGAGAGGTCCAGTTGGTGCTGAGGCTAGATGAGTCCCTTAATACACCTTGCTGTTGTGGCAGCTGTTGAGGTTTGCCTTCTAATCCAGGTCCCCTTCTTGGCAGTGCCTGCCTGCCTGGCCGTGTTTGTGCAGCTGGGTGTTCCCGCTGAGCTGCACGACTCGCAGTTGTCTGATGAGTTTTGCTCCGCTTTCTTTCAGGCCAGACCTCTGATTTGTCAACCAGGTTTTGATTTCTAATCTCCTCCCAGCAGGCTTATGCTCCTGGATGGCCATAAGTCTTCTGTAAATACAGCTGGTGCTCTCCCTTTCCTCCAGAATAAAGTCAATGGAATCATGGAGCAGCATCTGCCCCACCTTCCCCTGTAGCCTTCTGCTCAGGGATCTCAGACACCATTGTCAGTTGACATTGGACTCCAGGAGCTCCTGAGGTGACTGAGACCCTGTCCATGTATTTATCTGCCTTCCCACCCACCCCCAGATTTCCACCCAGATCAGGTTTGCTGTGAGCAAGGAGCGGGAGCTGCTTCCTGAGCCTCTGCAACATCCAGGGACAAGGATTCAGGCTGGAGAAGAGCAGCTTTAGATTGGACATTAGGAATAGGTTCTTTACTCTGAGGGTGGTGGACCACTGGAACAGGTTGCCCAAGGAGGTGGTTGAGGCCCCTTCCCTGGACATTCAAGGGGAGGCTCGAGGAGGCCCTGGGCAACCTGGTCTAGTTGGGGGTGTCCCTGCTGACTGTGAGGAGGTCGGACTAGATGACCCTGGAGGTCTCTTCTGGCCTGGACCATTCTATGATTCTATGATGGATCCAGCCCTTGACCTCTCAAATGCTGGCTCTCAGTGCCCTTCCTCTGCTAGAAATGTGTCTTCCCAAGCAGAGCTCTGGGAAGCCAGAGGAGAAGGACCCATTTTCAGTGAGGCTGGAGCAGGGAGCAGATATAAATGTTATTGGAGGGAAAAGACTATTAGGATTCTGTAGCTCTGAAAAATACATAAGTCTGAAATAAGACTAATGAGACATTTACTGGTGCGGTTGGGTTGCATTAATGACCCTTCAGAGGATACAATTGCAAAAGGCTTTCACTGTAATTACCACACTAATGATCGGCGGTGACATCATTTTAGACCAAATGCGATGCTTGTTTTGGATGCGTTTCAAGATCAGGACTTCTCCAGGGCTGGCGTGTGAGGCCCATCAGCGTTATTGCCTGTCTCCCTGCTCTGCTGACCATCTTTCTTAGATGCCTCCTTGGCTACTGGCTTCCCTCCAGCCTGCCCCCCCCCAACATTCCTCCACTTTTTAAGGTGCTTCTGGGACTATGAGCTGAGAACGACAATTTGTCAGCACCAGTGGCACGAATCGGAGGAGGGAGAAGCTGGGGGAGAGCCACACACCTCCTTTTATTCTGCAGGCATCCATAAAAGGCTTTTAATAAACAATGATTTATTATCTCCCGGCATGGCCCGAAGCGTATCTGCGCCGTGTAACCTTTGGACATTACCTGCTCCCGGGCGCACATCTGACAGCCGGTGGGGACAGGCTGATCCCAATCTTCCCCAGTGCCTCTGGGCTTGGAGGAACATATTAATTAACCTCATTACCCAGGATCATTTCCACAGTGGCAGAGACAGGGTGTTACCACCGCAAGCCTGTGGTCTAAGGAGGTTTCTCCCTCCTGGGCTCAGCCGGAGGAAGCCAGAAAATCAGGATATTTGGCTCTGGAGGGACACACAGCAGAGAGAGGGCTATGGAGGGTGCCCAGTCTGGGGTGGGGGGTCCATCCTAGCCCCTCTGCTGACCCACCAACTCCTGGACACTGCTCCCAGAGGAGGGATGCTGGAGGGAGAGGCAGCCACAGGGAGCCAGTCCTCCCTTGGCACCGGCTCTGCCCACAGCCAGGGTTGCCAGAGTGTGGAGCCCAGTTTGGGGCTGGGAAAGAGCTTTTGGTGGCTGTGTTCCCAACCTGTGCCCAGGCTCCTGGCTGCCTCTGCTCCTTCCCGGCACCAGGCATGGCTGGGAATGGATTGACAGCGGCTCGTTAATCCTGACAGAGCATCAACTTTGAAGGAGTTAGAAAAAGCAGGGCTTTTTAATTAAAAAAAAAAAAAGAAAAAAAGGAAAAAAAAAGACAAGTCATGATTTCTCCCTTCCCTGTTCAGCTCTTCTGGAAACAGCATTCCTGCTCCAGCATTTAAAAACATCAAATTGATAGCCCTGTCATCTGTGCCCATAGGCTACTGCTCCCTGCCCCAGCCCTCCCACCAGGGCTCTGCCTTTGAAGGCGAAGGCACCGCTGTGTGAGTGTCCTCGGGGACATTCATTTGCTTTCCCGCAGACTTGCTGCTTGTCACCAGCAAATATCCAGCCAGGCTCCTATCGGTCCCCTTGTTCCCAGCAGCATCCTGGAAATATACTGATACCGGTACCAGGTACCGACCCCAGCGGGTTGCTCCCTGCGGCACTGGTTCAGCCTGGGAACCACTCCTGGGGAGTCAAGAGGAGGCTGGTACAGCATGTGCAGAATGTTAAGTGGGTTTTTCATTCTCTACCGGTGATTTTCTGACAGGTATGTGGAGTTTTCTTATTTTGGAGCTCGTTCCCTCTCCAAAGGCAGCGAATGGTAATCAGGAGCGTGGTCCCTGTTGAAGGCACTTACGACGAGCAGCCATAAAATATGAGTTTCTGTCCCAAGGGAGGTGGGTGGGAGCTGTAACCCTTGAAAGTGAAGGGATAGAGGCACAAAGATCCATAATCCCCCAATTCCTACATCTCCTCACTCCATCCTGGAACTGGTTATCTCTGCGCCGGTCAGTGTGTCCAGCAGTTGTTGCCGAGCAAGGGTCCCAAACTGGCTCTTTCCCAGTCCCAGGACTTTTCTAAAGGTCCTCCTGAACTACCCATTTCTTTTGTGACCCACCAGTGAGCAGCCCCCACCCATCTGACCCCCCTGCCTGCAGTGTGTACACCCCCCAAATGCCATCCCCTGACAAGTGCATCCTCTGCAGCAGGACACTTCCAAACCATCCTCATCACGCCCTGCTCCGGTCCCCATCGTGCCCCACTGTCCCAGTGTGAGACCCCACACACCTTTACCTGTTCCCAGGCTTGGAACTGCTCTGATGGATGTGATGCTGGGATGGGAGAAGGCAGCTGCTGGGATTCAGGGTTTCAAGGGATTCCTCACAATTTGGTGATAAGTGATGATATTGTTTTTCATATGAACATTGCACTGAGGTGAATTAATTCATTTTTATAACATCCTTTATCTTCTGGTATAGAAAATGGTATGAGACCCAAAGTGAACAAAGCTCAAATATAATGTTTTGAAACACTAATTTATTTTTTTTTTGTGAAAAATAAAATTTAATGCCAATTAAGAGCAAAACCAAGTTCCAAAGCCTTGAAGCGCTGTGTGAAATGGAAACGCTGCTGTTGGAGCATTTCTGGTTATAACACATCAGAGGCCCAAGAAAGGAAATCTGGCCTTTCTGAAGGTCCTCCTGAACTACCCATTTCTCCTGTGACCCCCAGATTTCAGAGGTGGGGTCTGTCAGTGCAGTGTACATCCATCACAGCCCTGCCTATCAGTTTGCCCAGTCATTTCTGGTAGATAGTACCAGTTTTAGGAGGTTTTCAAGTCAGATTTGCTGCAACATTTGAACTTCAGTCAACAGCTGAAGTGCAGAATCCCTGCTGCACCTCAGGACCAGCGTGGGTAGGAGGATGCCCTGAATGTTTTTTCTAAAAAAACCATATTTTATATTTTTTAAAAAAACACCCCATAATCTTCCTTTACTGGTTTCTGAAGGAAACTGCCCCTTGGTCACCCCTAGCCCACGGGCAAGTTGCACCCACCTAAGTGAGAGCCCAGCACCTAAGTATTGTGGCCCAGCATCTGAGCATCATTCCCAGATCCTGAGCATCCTGCCCATCTCCTAAGCATCATGGTCCAGCACCTGAGCATCATTCCCAGCACCTGAGCATTGTAGTCCTGCTCCTAAACATCATGGTCCAGCATCTGAGCATCATTCCCAGCACCTGAGCATCATGCCCAGCCCCTAAGCATTGTGGCCCAGCACCTGAGCATTATTCCCAGCTTCTAAGCATCGTGGTCCAGCACCTGAGCATCATTCCCAGCACCCAAGCATCCTGGCCCAGTGTCTGAGCATGGTGGTCCCATCTTCCTTTTGCACTTGTTTCTGGCCAACACCCAGGTCCTGCCCTGGCCCCTCCATACTCCATCCCTGCACGTCTACTCCGGTGCCCACCATCAGCGCCTGCTTGTTTGCAGATCCCTAACGAGGAGCCGTGGCTGCTGCCGACTCTCCAGGCTCTCTGTAGGTGCAAGGTGGCAGCGTGGAACGGGGTGGGGGGAGAAGGGAGGGGGCTTCGATTCAAGGTCTGTTCCCTGCTTGAGCGATCAACATCATTTCCATACTATAATTACATTGCCCAATCCTCTCCTGATTTTACTGCTATCTTGTAAGGCGTCCCGGTTGTGAGTAATTTAAAGCTATATGAGATGTCAGGCTCTGTGAAACAATCACCCCTCAAAGAAATATGGTCTGAGATAATAATTGATAAGTCCCATTAGGCAACGGGGCCTGCTATTTCCGACTTGGCCTCTTCCGAGGCGGCCTCGTTGATTCCCTTAATGCCGGTTTTGCCACTCGGCGTCTCTGGGAGCAGAGTGTACCCAATCCAGGGTCCGAGGGGAGACCCTCCGGGGTGGCAGCAGAGGAGCCAGGGGAGCGGGGTGATTTCTTACCGCAGGGCACAGCCCGGATAAACCGCAGCCATTCAGCCTCCTCAATTCCGGGATTACAATATTTCAGCCTGATTTATGGGTGAGTTTTCACATAAAACATGTTAGGAGGGTTGGTTACCACCTGTATTTGCTCGGTGGGGTTTGTCTCAGCGGTTTCTCCTCGTCCTCATCAGCAAATGGGAAAATCTTCCAGGCATCTCCCTCGGTCCCTCTTCTCGTGATCCACCGCCCTGGCACCACCATCCCTTTCCCAGGATGGTGGAGCAGTGGTTGCTGCATCTCCTGCAACACTGGTGGTGGCCACTGGCCTGTGGTCCCCTGCGCCAGGAAGGGCTGAGCGTGGCAGGGCATCCTTGGCACAGCATCCTCAGTATCTGTTTATTTGGTCTGAAATTTGCTGGTTTGGGACTGAGAAGCCATATGTGTTTTTGAGCTACATGAGAAGAGCTCCTCCATGACCAGCTGTGCCCAGCTGATTCCACGTACATGAAACTGCTGATTCCTTCAAGCTGCAGCTACATCTGTGTGTATATATGTATTTATTTACAAGTACACACACACATCCATATAAACATGCATGTATGCATGTATAGATAACTATATGTACATAGATACACACACATATACCCATATACACGTATGAGGAGCATCCAAGCACCATTATTCTCCTCCCAGACCCAGTTTCCATGAGAAGTGTCAGGGCAGCCAGGCCAACAGCCGTCCTCACCTGGGGTCAGTTACTCCAGACACCTTCAGGACAAGGCCACCACCTCCTGTGGCTGTCCCCAGCTCTGCCACCTTTGCCCTCCCCACCCCAGAGCTCCTTGCTTTTCTCTCCTCCCCGCAGCCTTATCCGCTGGGGAGAGTGGAAACAGAAAACCGTGTTTTATTCCTGTTACTGGAGTATTTTTTTAAGGCTGTTTCTCCAGCTTTTTAATGGTTGAACAGTTTACAAACTCTCTTCCTTAAAACTTTTAAATTTTTAATTAGAGAAGCGAATGTAAACTTAATTTTTTTGTTGTCTGCGAGATAGGAGAGGTCTCGCCCATGACAACAGGATGAGTGATGAATTATGCAAGTAGCGAGGAAAGGCTGGCTTTTTTTGATGTGCTATTTTATAATTGCATAAACTACTGCACTCCTGAATCGGGCAAACATTATTTTACACATTCAGTAACCTTTAAAAAATGGTGACAGCTAATTTATGATGTTCTATAACAAAAAAAAAAAAAAAAAAAAACCAAACAGTAACTATTAATNAAAAAAAAAAAGAAAAAAAGAAAGAATTACAACAAGAATTCTAAAAAGTCGACAGAACTCGGGCGTTCTCTCCAGAAAAGGTGAAGAGTTCAGAAGAAAACGAGTTTCTGGAAAAGAGATCTCTTTTTCCTTTGCAGTTAGGAATAGATGCTACAAATTAAAAGATGTGCTTCTGAGGGATTTAATTAGAGGAGGGGGTTTACCTTTCAGAACAGGTTTGTCGGATGTGGTGGGACAGGATTCAGCGCAGCAAAACCCACCCAAAAAGTGGTGAAAAACGAGTGTTCAGTAAACCACGGGGTGACATTTGGGGTGAAATGGGGAGCATTTCTACTCTGTGTTAACTTTAACCTACTTGGAAAACAAGATGCCTTCCCAGGCCAGGTCCAGTGTTTGAAATCTTTTTTCTCTCCCCCCAAGGTGAGTTTGCAGAGATGGAAATCTCTGTTTCCCAGAATGGAAATTCTGGAGAAATGTTCCAATTCATAAACACTGAAACAACCGTATTAGAATGACACAATCTGACAGCTGTTAAAATATTATAATAAAACAGAAGAAAAAAAATATATATACCATAATTCATTACTGTCTTTGAAGTGTTTAAGAGAGTGAAGAAAGTTAAAACAGAGCAGTTTTGATCTTGGATTATTTAATTGAAAAGTTCATCAAGATGAGAAAGTCCCCGTGGGATGTTTTGGTGTGGATGTAAAAGCACTTTTGCAGAAAACATCTGGAATGAGAAGGTTTTGCTGGTTTCTCTAAATAACCCTTGAGCTTACGTTACCCTCTGGGGCCAGGGCTCGGCCACCAGCCCTGCCTGGTCACAGCTGGAGATGGAGCCTGGTGCCAGGGTCTCCTCAGGGGTGATGGAACAGCACAGAGTTGGGGACCTGACAGGCCCCACTGTCCCATCCCCATTCCTGGGAGAGGGTTCATCTCATCTCCATCCTGTCCCCACTCCTGGGAGAGGGCTCATTCAGGAACAAGGCTCCCACCCCAACAACCCAAGCCAAGGTGGGGTCTCCCAGTCTGAGCAACGAGCACTGAGGTGGGAAGATGCCTCATCTGCTAGCCTCCTTGCAGCTCTGGGACATGAATGTTGTGTTGGAAAAGCAGTTTGTGATTCTAGATGGTGTTTTTAGGGACTTCCTGGCATGTCCATCTCAACATGGGGACAAGAACCAAACCTTTACAATCCGCTTGCTGCCTCTTCTTATCTCCTCTGACCATCACACTAAGGGGTTGTTGCAAATGTGGACCAGGCAGGACTGCTTCCCCCAAAATGGTTTCTGCTGAGCAAAAACAGGTTTCACTTGAAAAAAAAAAACCACCCAAATTTTCCAAAAAACCACATCAAGAAACCTTAATGCTAGGCTGCAACAGGTTCTTCATGGCCCTGCATGGCAGGCGGGAGCAGGGAGCACCTGCAGGAAAGCTCATCAGCCAAAGGGCTTAGGGAATCCTCAGAGAAAATTTTGGGAGAAATCCCCACACAGGGGTCCCCCTCTGGCAGCAGGGGGGCGGGTGAACTGGGCTTTCACCCCATGTTGGGTGGTGCACCCAGAACCTCCTGCAAAGGGATGGGTTTCCCCAGGGCCGGACCCTGCATCCATCTGTCCCAGCACGTGTCGCTTGGAGGACATGGCAATGCCACCACCAGCTCCCCCTCAGCTGCTTCTTTCCATCTTCTGTCCAGATTCTCGTAGATGCATGGAGGTCCCAGACCCAACCTTCCCCAGGTGCTTTCTTGGAGAGATATAAGTTTGGGGTCACACAAGGGGAGCAGGGGATGGCAGGGGGAGGTGGCAGTGCTGCAGCCGGGAGCGGGGCTCTGTGTCGGGGAGAGAGAACGTCTGGGCAATCCAGACCCACCTGAGATTAAAGACTTCTCTGTTGAAAGATGGCTCGAAACTCCACATTCTATAAATGATTGACACTTACCCCACCAACAGACAACCAGGGTACACAGACGGGGCCATCCTCTTGCTCATAAAGCTCCATTAAGAGAACGGGAGCAGCGAAATAAAAATGCAAATATTTATCTCGACTTGAGTGCTGGTGAAAGCAGCTTTTACAAATTCAGAATCCATCGCCTCCCTGGAGAAATCCCAGCGCTGTTTTGTAAGCAAAAGTACGAGTCTTTGCCTCGCAGCCGCTCGGAAAGTTTTGACAGGAAAGCAGCCGCTTTTGAAATCCAGGGGTGGCACACATCGATCGGGATTCATTCCCGCTTTGCCGGGGACAGACGTGGAGGCAGAGCCTCTCTGTCGCTGCAATAACAGATGGCATTTTGCATTACGCTCCCCCTTCTCCCGGAGAAAGCTCGGGTGTGCTTCCTTCCACCCGCAACGGAGCCAGAGCGACGGCCGCCTGTGCCCGCTGGGGACCAGTAATGCCCGTCCCTCTGGGCTGCTGCCCGATGAACCCAAGTTGGCACTTGCTCCTTGCTGCCCCCCAGCCCCTCCCTTCAAAAGCACCTGAAACCACAGAGACCTGAAGAGGTGGGAGCTTAATCTTCCAGCAGCTAAAACTTGGGCATTTGGGAGCAGCGGGTTCCTCTGAGAACCATTTGCAAAGGGAGCAGTTCCAAAGGCAGAACTGGGGAGAGGCTGGGGAACAGGAAAAGTAAATGCCAGGGTTCCCCTTTCTCTCTTTGTCCCAGTCTGAAATGAGCACTATAGCTCTAACAGTGGAATTGAAAAAATTCCCAACCTCTTTGTCATTTGGGTTTTTTCACACATCCCAAGTGTGTCCTTTTCCCTTTATTACTTATCCCTAATTAATGCTATTTTTAAGGATCTAAAAGAATGGAATTAATTGTTTTACCTCTTACCTTACTGTTTTAAAAGTCTTTACTCCCTTTCCTAAGTTGCATTGCAAATCACTGCTGCTGACAAATCAGTTTACTGGTAATAAAAGTTGGCATGGTGGCACCGTGCCCGGCCTTGCTGGTCAGTGGGATGGCGGGGGGGGATGTGTGTCAGAGTGTCTTCACCCTGTGGCCATGCCTGGGGATGGAGACCAGCCCACAAGGAATATCATAGAATCATGGAATGGTTTGGGTTGGAAGGGACCTTAAAGACCACCCAGTGCCAACCCCTGCCCTGGGCAGGAACACCACCCACCAGACCAGGTTGGAGCAGGACACAGGATGCCCTGCCCTGTGCTGGACAGGGAGGGTGAGACGAAGGGACAGGAGTAAACATTGACCTAACAACGAGCTCCGGTCCCATAAATTGATGCTGCAATTACAATTACAATCCAACGCTGCCAAACACGCTGAGCTGAGGGTACCCCAGGAGTCCTGGCCATGTTGGCTGGAACTGGGTCTGAAGAGCCAAGATTGTTCCCAGGGCGGGTCAGGTCTGGCCCCATGGGGCTTGTGGTGGCTCTGGTGCCACATCCTGGGTCACGGACGATGGTACCCACCTCCGATGGTACCCGCTGCTCCAGTCTCTGAGGGAGCTTTTGCTGGGAGAATGACTTTTATTTTGGCTTTGCATGTTCCAGCTGTACTGCCTTCACTTTCAAATCATCTTTCCTACCTCTTTCTCCCCGTAGCTTGGGTTGTAAATTTACCGCTATTAATTAATTTATAATTAAGTTCCATGCAGCAGCCACTCACTCTCAGAGAGATGATTTCAGATAATCTCGGTTTGTCAAAATATGCCTGTCTCTTTTCAAAGCTGCAAGGAAAACACTGAGCAGCTTCAGGTTTTGAGATGTTAAACAGAGAGACAGTACGAAGATTTGCCCTGGAGGAGTCAGCTCAGCTGTACGAGAGACAGAGAGGAAAAACACACCCCTATGATTTTTTGGCAATGCAGAAGGTTTCCCCTCCTGCAGGTGCCTGGATGCAGGATTGGTTCTGGTGGGGGGCCTCTGCATCCTCTCCTGGCCCAGTCCCTGGCCCTGTGCTTCCCAGTATGGACTGGGATGGGCAGTCTGTGGGTTTCCCCTGCACAGTGAGGGTGACAGCTGCCCACCCTTCTGTGCCCAGGACCTGCAGTCACCTTCTCCCAGGGCTAAACGAGGCTCAACCCAGGTTACATCCCACCGAGAGACCTGGGCACCATCCCCATCCTCCTCCTCCTCCTCCTCCCACTAATTCCAGTGACCCGGACAGACAGACAAGCAGACCTGCCACTGTCCCCGTCGCCTGACATAGCATGGAGCCCGTAGTGCAGCTGAATTAAATAACAACTAATCCCTGAAGGAAGTGTTGAAAGTCATATTTAATACGTACACAGACCATAACCTGTTTGCTATCTAATTGGCTGCAAACTAAACAAGCAATAGATATCCAATTATGGGATTGTATACCCAGCGTCCTATGTCCTGCCGTAGCTCAGAGGCTCAGGGAAGCATTTAACTGCTAATAAACAAGGTGCATGGTTTAATTTGAAAGGTTATTGCAATTTAATATGACTGAATGGCGGTGAGTGTTCCTTCACATGGCAAGTTGCAGGAGACATTATTGTACAAAACCAGCTCGCTCTGCTCCCAAAGCATTTGGTCAGCACAAAACACACGTAGGACAAAATCAGGCTGGGATGTGCTTCTCAGTGGTCCTACAGACCAAGAACGGACATGAAAGGCTCCTGGGGCTGCTGCTCCTTCCCTAACCCCAGGGAATGTTGGCAGCTCCAGGAAATGTGCTGATTTCCTCCCTGGGCTTAAAAATCGTTCTTTACCTGGCTCTCAAAAGTGGACAGAAAGTGCATGGAGGGAGAGAAAGCTTGTCCCCTGCCCAGGCTGTGGTTTGCTGAGCAGGCACCAACCTGTGGTGAAGGACTGCAAGCCCTGGGCTGGGTGGCTCAAAGTAATTTGTGCACTGGGGCTGCTGGCTCACACCCGGCATCCCACAGCCCCTGAGAAGCCATTCCCTGTCACCTGGACCTCATCCTCCTCTCGCTGGGTGATGTGTGAGCAGCTGAGAGCACCCATCCAGACCTCATCTGCCGTTTCTGCCCTGTCTCCATCCCCTTCGGTGAGCTGGAGTGACGGATCAGCCACGAGCGAGCCTTGCGGTGGGGCACAACCAGTATTTGCTGCCAGGTCCCGAGCATGGAGCTGCAAGCCCTGAGCTGTGGGAAAGGTGTGGCTCTCCAGGGCTGAGTTTTGGCTTTTAAATAAGTTGTCACAAGGAGCTTTGGCTTTGTTTTGTTTAGAGAGACTCTGAAAAGACCCGTGAAACTGCGGGTGGGGAGCCCTGGGTAGGAGGAGTGTGGTACTGGCTGGGTCACCCTAATTCACCAGGGAAGGAATAAGCTGAACCACTGGTGCACCTCGTGAGAGCCATAAAGGGGCCATAAGTAGCTGAGAAAAAGCCCTGGGACTGATTGTGGGCAGCTCAGGAAGAACTTCTGCATAAGAAAAGGGAGCTGAAGAGGATGCAGCCCGGCAGGGTCTGCAGGGAGCGGGGGAGAAAATAGCGCTGGAAATGATCCCAGTGCTCCCAGCACGGTGCGTGCCGTCCTGAGCCCAGCAGGGAGAGCAGGCAGAGCAGAGCCACGGCTTTTGGGGATGCTCTCAGCATATGAGGCACCGGGAAAAACTTCCCCATAAGGAGATCCTGCCTGGGCTGACAGAGCACAGGGGAGCCTGCACCACCGCCCAGGAGATAAGGGTGGATGGATGGGGAATGTCTGCAAAACTTTGGCTGTAAAGCCCAAAATGCAAAAGCCATCCTAGGAGAGGTGGGAGCTGTAGAAGGAAAAGGGGTTTTCTTCCTTCTTTCCCACCAGCACTGCTGGTCCTTGCCCTTTCTAGGTCCAGGGCTCAGCTCCTTGTTCATCACTGGCGTGGCTTTGCCTTGGCGGTGTCACCCCCTGAGCCTTGGTGAAAGGGACAATGTCCCAGGTAATACCCTGTGCCCAGGCAGGAGCCAGCTCCAGAGCACACAGGAATACGGGGGGAGAGGGGACAAGACAACACACACGACATCCTGCCCCGACCCCACAGCATCAAAAAAACCCAAAAAAAAACCCAGAGAGAAGGGAAAACAACCCAGGCAATATCTGCATTGTTTCTTTCTGGGAGTAGCAGGAGCTAAGAAAAACAAACAAGTCTAACTAAGTGCTTTGGCAATTATACAGACAAACAAATCACTTTCCCAAATTGCTTCTTTGGGGAATTATGGCTCCTGGAAATGAAACACAAACAGATTATTAAAAAAGAGCTTCCCGTTGGGAGAGAAACAGTATTTACAAGAGAAGATGTGCCTAGCTGGACCTCTAATTGCTGTTCATTATCTCATATTGATTTAATTAGTTGCTGCACTCAGGTCTAAATTGCCTGCTGTCCTCAGCGGGGATTTAGGGGCGGGGGTGCCTCCCTGACCCACCGGGCAGTGGCAGAGTTGGGGTCCCCTCTGCCACCACGGGGACACAGCAGTGGTGCCGGGGTCCCCTCTGCCACAATGGGGACACAGCAGTGGTGCTGGGGTCCCCTCTGCCCCGGTGGGGACACGGCGATGGTGGCATGGTGGTGGAGCAGGGGGGTCCCCTCTGCCATGGTGAGGACGTGGCGGTGGCAGCGGGCAGAGACGGTGACGCATCCTTGTGGGTTGCTCCTTCTGCAGAGTCTGTGGCGGCTGCAAAGCGCTAATTAACTGAAGTAATTAAAGAGAGTGTCTTCAGACTGCAGAATGAAAGTGTCTCTGTGAAGGCATGGTGAGATGCATCACTCCGGAGCGGGATGGAGGAGCTGGAGCGGGAGGTGAGTGGGGGGAGCAGGGGCTCCACGAGAGGTGATGCCAGGCTCTGCGTGGTCCCAGGCAAGGCAGATTTTGGGGACACACAACCCTGTTCTCTGCTCTGGGACACTGGGAATGCTCAAGCCAGCCCCAGGCTCGCAGCCCCAGACCAATGAGCCTCAACCCCGCTGGCTTCCCAAACAAAAACCTGAGGACTATTAACTTCCCTGATTAGTGACCTTTGGGGACCGACTGTTTACCAGATTTCTGGTTTATAATTGCAGGTGATTAATGGGGGGAGCAGGCAGTTGTGCTTAGAAATGTCAGTAATTGCTTCTTTAAGGAAATCATGGCCAGGTGGGATGATGGGGCATTACACCCTCGCTGGAAGCTGAATTCAGGAAACGGATAATCCTGCTGCAAAATGCAGGCTCTCTGAAGGGCTGTGGCAGCACCGGCTCCGCTGTGAATTAGAGGAGCCCCTGGCATAAGCTCTTTCCCACATGGGCTGGAGCTGGAACTGGAGCTTGGCCAGCCCACACACACTGCAGTGGCAGTGCCAGGGCTGCCAGCAGCTGCCTGTGCAGGTAGAGAGAGCCGTGGGGCAAAGCAGCTGGTACAAGGGTCCACAGAGTCATAGGATGGCTAGAGTTGGAAGGGACCTTAAAGACCATCCACTGCCACCCCCCTGCCCTGGGCAGAGACACCTCCCACCACACCATGTTGCTCCAAGCCCCCTCCAACCTGGCCTTGAGCCCCTCCAGGGATGGGGCAGCCACAGCTTCTCTGGGCAACCTGGGCCAGGCTCTCACCACCCTCACACCAAAGAAGTTCTTCCCCAGATCTCATCTAAATCTCCCCTCTTTCAGTTTAAAACTGTTTCTCCTCATCCTATGACTCTCCTCCCTGATCAACAGTCCCTTCCCCGTCACTCCTGGAGTCCCTTTAGTTCTCCCTAAGTTGCTCTAAGTTCTCCCTGGAGCTTTCTCCAGGCTGAACCCCCACAACTCTCTCAGCCTGTCCTCCCAGCAGAGGGGATCCAGCCCTCCCAGCATCTCCATGGACTCCTCTGGCCCCGCTCCAACAGGTCCATGTCCTTCCTGCACTGAGGACTCCAGAGTTGGATGCAGTGCTCCAGGTGGGTTCTCCCCAGAGCGGAGCTGAGGGGCAGAATCCCCCCCCCCAACTTCCTTGCCCTGCTGGCCATGCTGCTGGGGACACAGCCCAGGACACAGATGGATTTCTGGGCTGTAAACTGCATTTTACCAGCTCATGTTGAGCTTCTTGACACAGGCACACACAGCCCCAGCCCCTGTGCACATGGACACCCCTACACACCACAGCCAGAGGTGCCTTTTTCCCCTGAAAGCTGGAAAATACTTAATTCCTTCTCCCACATGCTGCTGGCAGCGCCTGGGTGTATTTCCCTCTTGTTTATCAGACGTGCAGCCCCTTGATTCCATCTCCCCTGAGGTGCTGGAAGAATTATTATTGTCTAAAGCTAAGAAATAGCCCTTCGTGTCAGGAGCCATGAGAAGAGGAGCCATTTCTGGCTAATTCTCACAGCGCACCCACACACACAGAGGTAATACTGCCTTATCCTGGGCATCATTCCCGCTTGTTTCATACCTGCAGCAGGAGTCAGGGACTCACAGGAATTTGGGAGTTGAAGCAAGAGAGCCAAGGGCAGGGGAGGGAGGATGGCAGCTCAGCAGGCTGATGCCACCTGGTGCCATCCCGAGCCGTTCCCTGGCCACCACCGTGTCCCCCGATGCTCACACCACACAGCAGGGTTGGAAGGAGAGTTGGATTGGAGGGAACTGGAGGTACAGCTGCTGTTAAAAAATGATCCTTTGTGCATCAAATCAGTATTCCACAGGCTCCCCAAGATTCAATACATCAAAGGTTGAAGGATCATACAACCCTATTAGCTACAAACTTTAATTTCCCTTCGGGGCTGGTGTGTTACAATGCAACTACAGCAGCAATTACAACTTTTCCTTCACTGACAACTTGTTTAGATCAATAATGTCTTCAGCATCTTGAATCAAGATGGGCTCCATCAGCAAAACAGCCAGACCACTTCGTGGAGCCTGCTGTGAAGGCCAGGTGCCCCCCTGCCCACACAGGTTTCCCCACGCTGTGGTAGGTGCATTTTGCAAAGTTTGACCATCTCCCCCGTGATCTGAACTGCACCAAAGCTCCCCAGGCTCCAGCTTCTCTCCATGAAGCTCCACGAGGCTGGTGCTGAGACCTTCAGAGCTAGGGATGGGGCTCTGCACCTCATCCTCCATGCCCTTCCTGAGGACGTGTCTCTCATCGCCGTCGCTGCTACGGGGGTGCCTTTCTCCCTGTATTTTGACAGAGAGTCTCGCCAGGGCAGGGAGCAGAGATTTAGTTCTGATCAACATCTGTAAAATTAACCCTCTCCTGTGCAGAGCCATGGACCACTGCCAGCAGCATCCCTCCCATCGCTGGGTTGCCAACCCCCTTCCCACACAGGGGGGGCTCAGCAGGGGACCATGACTGTGAGCTGGGACGTGTGGCACCGATGGCTGTCAGCACAGGACCACGTTTCCTTGTACTTAGAATATCCTCTGAGCTGCTATTTTCCTGCTGTGGCAGGGAGCCAGGGAGCACGGCAGAGTAGTAATAAATCTACTCACTGAACTAGAGCTGACTTGGGAATTGAAAAGGAGAAAAAAAATCCAACAGGAGTGAGTGTGGTCTCCATCCCCGAGACAGATGGCCTGGCAGAGTCATAAAAAGAAGAAAAAAAAAGAAAAGTAAAAAAAGTGGTACAGAACTTGTGGGCGGAACGGGGTGCAGTAATTAAGGTCTTTCAATGAGTAAGAGCAGAGTGGCTTCTAGCCATCACCTGCTAATCCCTAAGAAGGTTGGACACCTCTCTCTGACCGGGTGGAAAAGGGGATTTAAGGCAAGCACTTAGGATTATTTTAGGTTTTTTGTTTTTAAGTGCAGCAGATGGACTGGATCTACTGGCCAGGTCTGAGGTTTGTGCTGGCGGGTTGTTGGGGGGCCTGTGTCCAGCAAGGGGGAGGCGGGGTGAGGATGGCTCCAGGCTCTGGAAGCTCCAGGTGAGAGCTGAGAAATGGCAGGCTCGCCCGTAAAGTTTATAGAATCATAGAATCATTTTGGTTGGAAGACACCCTTGGGATCATCGAGTCCGACCTTCAGCCCTACTCTACAAGGTTCTCTCCTACACCAGATCCCTCAACACCACATCTAATCTACTCTGAAACACAGTCAGGGTTGGGGACTCCAGCCCCTCCCTGGGCAGCCCATTCCAGGCTCTGACCACTCTTGCTGGGAAGAATTCTTTCCTCATGTCCAGCCTACCCTTGCCCTGCTGCAGCTTGAAGCCATTCCCTCTCCTTCTATCACTGATTCCCTGTNTTGAAGCCCATGCCATTAGCATCGGCCCATCCATCCAATCTATCTGAGTCTCTCTGCAGAGCTTCCCTGCTCTCAAGCAGATCAACACTCCCACCCAACCTAGTGTCACCTGCAAACTCACTGATGGTGCTCTCTATGTCCATATCAGGATCATCAATAGAGATACTGAACAGAAATGGCCCCAATACTGAGCCCTGAGGAACTGGGCTGTTATAAAGCAGGCTGTTATAAAACAGCAGAGAGTGAAACGTTCTGCAGAGTGTCAGAGGCCAAGGAGATGGCCTTGAAAGAATGAGTGGGTGATGTATTGACTCCAAGTCCATCACCGTGGTACGGGCTATTCCTTCCAGCCGACAGGCTAGAATGAAGGTTAGCGAAACCTCATCAAAACACGGGCAGAAGGGAAATGTCTCATGTGCAAACACGTTACAGACCTCTCTCTTCGCTAAAGCCAACAGCCTTGTTTGGGAAGAAATGGAATTAAATCTAAAAATAAAATAAAAAGATAAAAAGAAGTGAGCTGAGCTGCAAGTCTCCGTCCCAGAGGTTTGCGGAGGAGCACGGGGAAAAGTGCAGGCACACACATCACAGAGTCACAGAGTCACAGGGAGTGGAAGGGACCTTGAAAGACCATCCAGTCCAATCCCCCTGCCAGAGCAGGAACACCCAGAGCAGGTCACACAGGAACACGTCCAGGCGGGTTTGGAATGTCTCCAGAGAAGGAGACTCCACCACCTCCCTGGGCAGCCCCTGCCAGTGTTCCCTCACCCTCACCATAAAGCAGTTTTTTCCAGTGTTCCCTCACCCTGAAGAAGTTTTTTCCTCCTATTTAAGTGGAACCTCCACTGTTGCACATGCATACTTATCCACTTCCTCTCCTTTCTGTTTTTTTTGAGGGGGGGTGGGAAGGGAGGAAGGGCCATCTGTCAGTCTGGTTTTGGTAATTTTGGCTGAAACTACGACCAAGTGTTATTTGCAAAATCAGTGTCTCTGCATGAGGGGCAGGCTCCCCCCCTGGTTCCCGGCCCCGTGAGTCTGGGGCACACACTCCATGTGCACCATCAGCGTGCTGATCATTTTGCTGCTCAGCTCAAGCATGGTTTGCTTCATCCAGTAGCAGGAAAAGGACCAGAAATTAAATTAAGAAGCAGCATCAAAGCTGCAAAGGACAAAACTTCGGCTGCCCTTCAGCTGGGGAGCTGAGAGGGGCTGCAAGGGAGGCCGGCGCTGGGCTCTCACACCAGTCCTGCCATCACCACCACTGGGGGAAGAGTTATCACGGGAGCTGGGTGTTGGGGCCAAAACCCCAGGGAAGAAGGTTTTGTTTCTGATTCCTGAATCCAAACGTGGTGTGTGTGTCTGGTTCTGCCTCGGCGGAGTGCAGGGCTGCTTTGCGGAACGGCTGTTGGCAAAATCACTTCTCTGGCCCTTATTAAGCAAGGTACTTAAGCAGGAGATTAATTTGGTAGTCAACAGGAGCTCTCACAGGTTGAAACTTTGGGGAGAAGTGAGACCTTGCAGAATCAAAGCTGGAGTAGTGACTTGCTAACGACTTTTGTTTGTTTGTTTTTTGGCCTCCTCGAGGTGGGATCTAAAAGACTGGGAGTGTTTTTCATAAAACAAGGAGTTTAAAAGGTTCTCTTTATCGACTTGCTGGCTTCTGGCAAAGTTCTCGCTTAGGGTTTTACTCCCTGAGGTTTTTCTTTGTAAGCAGTGGCTGCAGGAGGCGCAGGGCTGGAAGGAGCATGGCGTTGGGAGGTTTGGAGTGCCTGCTAGGAAACCGCAGACAATCACAGCTTCTGGTGTGATGGTCCCTTCCCTCCGAGACAAGAGCTCTTCGCTGGGTGTAAAGTGTTTGTCAGACAATGCCTGGCGCTTTCCTGGCAGCGGGAATCGTTTGCCAGCAGACTCAGAAACGGAGATGGAGAAGCCAAGTAAGTGTCAAAGCGTAACCTGTGGGGAATTTGAACTTTTCCAAGGCGGACTCTGGGCTCCGGAGCCGCTATGAATCACCTCGGTGGCAGCTTGGGTGGGTGAAGGTGCTGAGGTCCGGGGATGGATGGAGCACCCAGTGGAAGGCAGCGTTCATTCCTTGTTTTGGAAATGTACTGGGGACGAGACAAACACCGCTCTGATATATAGCACAGGGTCTGGCAAGGGTGGTGTGAGGTTCCCAGGAGTCAGGGTGGCAGAGGAAGACAAACGTGGGCTCCTGCCAGCCCTCCAGAGAAAGTGCCGTCCAGCGCCTGGCCCTTGGCCAGCTCTCTCTTTGCGATGGGAGTCCAAGGCTGGCGTCCAGCAGCATCTTTTATGTTTCCAGACATTCCAGCCATTGCCTGGACACTGAGAAAGCTCATCAGCTTGACCTGTCAAGACTGTGCTCGGGCTGAAAAACCCACTCATCTCTGCACTCTGGGGCGTTGATAATGTTGACCTGCTAACGTGCTGATCCCGTTAGGATTCCTGCAGAAGGAGGGCTGGAAGGTGTCCCACCCGTCCTCCTTTTTACTCCACACCCCTGCTTAATTGCAAGGCAGCCTTTGAGAACCTGAGGAGATCTCGCTTCGGTTGGGTCACAGCTGGGGAGGTGAGGACCTTCGTGCCATCGGCCAGAGGGACACGCAGCCCCCGAGCAGGTGTCTGCCACCACGGCAGCAAAATGCTGAAGTTATCAACTTTGTAAAAGTTAAAAGAAATAAAGTTTTACTACAGAGAATGACTCAGTTTTATAGCCTCTATAAAAGGCTGCTAGGTGTTTGTGAGTGGTCTGCTAATCCTGCCTCCGCTTGGACCTGTAAATCCAATAAAAGGCTGCTGCTTCCAACTGGGTCACTGTGGCTTAATTACCAAAGTCCTCAGGTGCCAGTTCTCATGAATAAACAATTGTTTCGTGGATAAAACAAATCAACATATTAAATACCCTTTATGGCTTAAAAAAGTTCCAACCGTTATGCAAATAGACCTGTTAAATGAAGAATATTCCTAGGTAAAATAATTATGCAGAACAGTTTCCCCTCTGCATAAGGTGCCAAAAATTATCTCAGTGATGCCAATTATCTGCTTGTTAGCACTGACATTATCATAGTCATTACACAGAACTGGTGCAGTTTATGTAAGATCTACACTGTGTTCTATTGTCATTTTTTTTTCCCCTCTATTTACAACTCTGTATAATAAATGTCATTTTTCAAATGTTAAGGTATTTGGTATTTAATCTATCATTAAGGCTCTGAATATGTCTAGCCCCTAATAGGAAGACTGGTTTTAACACCCTGCAGTATTAATAAAAAAAAAAATGGGAGGGGAAAAAAAAAAAGAGAGGGGAACAAAAATAAAACTCTAATCACCTTGGGTGGGGAAGATGTGAGGAGTAAAACAGTTCAGCTGCTGTAACGACAGAAGAGGGAGGGTTTCACCATTCTGTCTGTCTTTGATGGGGAATATTTGGATGCTTTGGTGTGATGCAGGAGGAAGGAGGCATCCCTGGACCGGCATCGCTCGGGCACCGCAGGGACCATCTCCCTCTCACATCCCTGCCCGGGTGACAGAGCCACCTCCCTCCATTAGGAGTAAATTTTGGGGGGGTTTCTGGCTGCCAGGCCCTGCCCACACATGAGGGCACAAAACCACACCACAGTGCACCTCCTGGTGGTTTGCTGGCCGGGTTGGTGGCTGGAACACGCTGACAAAACTGATAAGGGTGTGATGAATTTGGCTCTTGGCGTGGCCATCTGGAAGCTTCCAAGTGTATTTATGTACGCCCTTACGTAGGGAAGAAATGCCTCCAATAATAAAGTTATTAATCTTGAGGAGCTCTCCTTGGGCCACTCTTTGTTGTCGTTTTCTTGTCAGGATCTTTCTTACCCGTAATTCCTCCCTGTTGAGAGCTGTCTTTGTTTAATCTCTCTATAATTATCGGAGTATCACACTTAGAGAGCTTCAAAATGGCATCTCGTACAATATGGTATCTGCTTGTACAATATGGTATATGCTTTACCGGAGGATGCTCTTGGGTGGAAGCCTCAGTGAGGGGCACCCCGTGGGTCCCTCCTGGAGGACGTGCTGGCACCCACGGCTGCCATACAGCACGGAGCAGAGGGTGGCTTTCCAAAACCTTCCATAAATTATATGAGATTTTCCCGAATGGCTCACTCAGACCTGCTCATCACTGGTGACAGAAGTGGGAAAACTGATTGTTTTCCCTTGAAAACAACCCAACAGCCACTCTTTGATTTTATTTTTTTTTTTCCCAGCTTTCTAAATGACAAAACTAAAGACAGGTTAAATTATCTTAAGTGTAACAGTCACATTATTTATGTTAATTGTCACTCTTCACGGTAGAACAAATACCAGCCTGGCAGCGAGATGCTGAAGCCGTATCCCAAACCAAGCTGCCGTGGTCCGGTCCCACTCCAGAGCCCCTCTGGGAAGAGGGAAGGATGGTGGAGAAGGGCAGGAAAGGGGGGACTTTTGTGGTGTGATGATGCCCTGACTTGAAGCAGGAGGGTCCTACCAGGCTGAGAGCAGAGCACTGGAGGACCACAGAGGCAATGGGAAATGATGCTCCGAGCTCCACTAAGGTGGGTCCCTGGGTTTTATATGGAAATAAATTAGCCCATCCACTTGATTCTGTAAGGGCTTTTGAAATGTGCTAAAAAACATCTCTTAATTATTCTGAAATTACTGATAACTGCCTCCGCAACAGGTTATGAACCATCCTCTAATTATGTATTATAGCCACAGTATTTCTATGAATCATTAATTAATTATCCTCGGCTACCCAGCATGAAAAATTGATGTCTAGAGGAAACAAATGGAAAAGGAGAGACTGCAGACGTTTGTAAACAGGCAAGAGAAAAAGAATCCAAACAGTCCAAGAGCGGGCAGGGAGGTGGAGGGCTGGGAGGGAGAGGAGGCTGAGGGGAGGAAGGCATCCGGGGGAAGAGGAGGGATGCCTGGAAAACACACAGAACAGAGAGGGATGCCTGGGAAACGTGGTGTCAGGTACAGAGGGTGATGCACATCCTTCTCCAGGAACAAGAGGGGCTGGAATGCCCAAGGGTGCTGAGCAGCTACCTAGAGTTGGGCTACTGCTACAGCAGGATTGGCAACCCTGCAGCAATTGAAATACCTATTTCAAAAAAAAAGAAAAAAGAGAGAGAGAAAAAGTAATTACACTTTAATTACTTTGACACAAGACATTAAGCAGATTGTTATCGAAGTGAGATAAACAAAGACTTCACAGCAATTTTGCTCTGGGAAGGCATTTACACACAACCAGAAAATGGAGTCCTGTCTGGAGGGGCTTCAGAATTCGTTCCCCTCTTGCTCCCAGCTGTGTGTGGCATGGCAGCGGGCATGGTGGCAGCATGGTCACCTGTGGTTATCAGCTTCTGTGGCAAAGGCTGGCTGGTTCCCAGGTGGCCAGTGCTGGCTGGCTCACTGCTGTCCCCTCAGACCTCTGCTCTTTGGTCCATCCCCACCCAACTCGGTCCAACTCCCCTCAGGATGCGCAGGGTCCTGTGGGTCCTGCACAACCCCAGCCAGGGTCTCACCACCCTCACAGGAAAGAATATCTTCCCCAGATCTCATCCAGTTCTCCCCTCTTTCAGGTTAAAACCCTTACCCCTCATGTGGGTGGTGATGATGATGATGATGATGCCCCAACTGTTCATCTTCCCACCTGGGATGGCAATGGTTCCCACTGTGAGGCTGCGGGAAGGCAGCATCCTGCTCCTGGGAGAGGGGATGGGTGCTGAGCCCCAGCAGCCCGTCAGCCCCTTCCCTTCCCACCTTCACAAGCCTCTTGTTTTTATTACCTTTTCTTTGGTCTTTGAGAAAGGAATAACATGTACCTTCAGAAGTGTCCCCTCGTAAAGGAGGGAGTGCTCAGAAATATAAAAACCTATGAAGTCTAAAAGCCTTGAGATTATTCTGCCATTAAAGCTTTGATACAAAGAAAAGTCTGATGGAAATGTCAAAATATTTGATATTTTACAGCAAAAAGAAAACAGCTCCACTAATGGAAACTCCGCTTCCTTGTGCCTCGGCGCCACTTGTTTGATCATTGAAGGGCAAGAAAATAAATGTTTCCTCCTAGCCGTGGATTTTCAAATTCCAGTGTAAAATCCAAGCAAATATACTCTGACCTGGAGAGTCGTGTGTGTGTGTGTGTGTGAGTTTAACCCTGTGTTGCCCGTTACAAGAAAGCCCAGACTGTGGTCCCGGCGTCCCCATCGGACAGACAGAGGGACGGGCAGACAGACTGGATGACCTCTCCCCCCTCTCCAAGGAGCTGAGTGGGCGGCACGACCCCGCTGGGAGCCCTCCTGCCTTTTTATGAAACAAACTGTTTTATTAAATAAACAAACTGGAGCGATTCCACCAGATTTACGCACACTTCCTCTCCTCTCACTCCTTCGACCCGCCGCAGATTTACGGCTCCGCATTAACCTCATGAGCACTCATAAAGTTCACTAAGATAATGTTGGCAGGAGGGAGGAGGGATTTTTATGGGGATGTAATAATTACAAAATGCACAAGTACTCAGGGAATCTGTTTATTAGTCGTGAGTGCTTGGTCAACAGTTACACCGCACGCCTCAGCCCTGCTTTATGGAACCCTTGCCTACGTGTCTCCTCAGATCAATTATTCTCCCTCGTTTTCCCTTCTTTTTTTTTTTTTCCTTTTTCCTATTTTTTGTCTAAAAAAGATTACGTGCCTGTTCCAGCAGAGAACGGTCGGAATGCAAGACCCCCCCCACACCCCTGCCTGATGCTGGGGGTTGGAACTACGTGATCTTTGAGGTCCCTTTCCACCCAAACCATTCTATGATTCCGTGCTGGCAGAGCACTGGGAGGGAAGGTGGATGCAGGGGGAGGTCCGGGTGCTCTCCCTGTGGCAGGGGTGGGGGTTTGGGTGCTCCAGGGCATACTTCTTCGTGTCACAGGGGAGGGGGTCCTGGGGAGCCTCCTCTGCCCTTCCACTGCTCAGGAGGGCTCCTGGTAGAAAGGGAGAAATGGAGATCTCAGCCAGGCAATAGCTGCCTTCGCAACGAGCAGTTGTCAATTAGGTGACAGGACTTTTTAAAGCCTCCCCTTGCCCCCCCCCCCCCGCCTCTCCTCACCCTCCCTGAGCAGATCAGGTCACCGGCACATCCCAAATCCCCCTTCACCGTGACTTCCTATGATTTGAAACTCAAACAAGACAGCATGAATAATGTAATGCGCTCCTTCTTCTCTTCTTGCCTTCAAATCCTCAGAGGATGAGTGAAGCTTCTTGTCTGCCTCATTAGTGGCTGTTCAGCCATTTGATTTCTGTAACAATGAGCGTGCTCACCAGAATTTTCATACCTATTTGCGTCATGAAGTCAACACTGAATTTTTTGAATTCACATAAAAATTTAATGGCGTAATCTGCATACGTCTATGTCGCCATGTAGGCTCCTCTTCTCTCTCCTCCCTACAAAAGGGTAAGGACCAGGAGAGCGTTGCTGCACCGAGTGTGACCATCAAAGGGCCCATCAATAAGGGACAAGGACACAGGGCTGTTGTCCTTTGAGCTGGAGCCAGCGCAAGGGCAGCGGATCCTGTGGGGATGAGGGCGGTCACGGTGGGATGGGGATGCAGGACACCATGGACCAGGGAAACACCATAGAGTGTTCATCCACACAGGCCATGGAATTTTGGCCACAGTTATGGTGCATTTGGCTATCTGAGTGCAACCTGAGTCCCATGTTGGCATCTGGGGTGTGCTTACCCCCAGCCTCCTGATATAATATAATGTAACACAATGTTTTGATAACACAGAGATTTGACGTGAATCACTTCAGAGATTTGGAGCTGGGACTGTTTAGTTGGAGGAAGAGGAGGCTGAGGGGAGACCTTATCACTCTCTACAACTGCTTGAGAGGACATTGTAGGGAGGTTGGTGCTGGTCTCTTCTCACAGGGAATCAGCAATAGAAGGAGAGGGAATGGCTTCAGCTGCAGCAGGGTAGGGTTAGGCTGGACATGAGGAAAGAATTCTTCCCAGGGGCTTGAGTCCCCATCCCTGAATGTGTTTAAGACTAGATTAGATGTGGTGGTAGGGGATCTGATGTAGGGAAGAACTTTGTAGAGAGGGGCTGATGGTTGGACTGGATGATCCCAAGGATCTCTTCCAACCTGGATGATTCTGTGTGGCTAAAGCGATTTCTCTTGCATGTATGCTCATCATTGGCTGTTTGCCTGTATAAAATACCACGTCGCTCCAAAATATCCCAGTTGCAATAAAGCTGAATTTCCCCAGTATCTGCTGCACCGGTGCCCAGTCGATGGGGGTCAAACTGGTCCTGCATCCTTCCTGGGGTGCTCAGTGGGGTCCAGGACCCATGAGCCACGCAGGTACCAGGGACCGGCTGTATTTGGTTCTGCTTTTCCCAGGGTTGCTCAGGAAATTTAATTAATATTAATTTAAGGTGTGAATTTCCGGTGGATTAGCTCAACCCCCTTAAATGCCCTCCTGCACTGAAAACTTTTATTTTTTTAATTTAAAGTGCTCGTAAGTTGGGCTGAACCTAATTAACAGGATTTCAATTCTGGTTGAGCGTCCTCAAATGAGTTTAATGCAAGTCAATTAAGCTGCTTTCCGTTTGCACTGCCGTTTAATTCGGATTGTTGTTCTCAGCACCCACATCTTGGCAAAAAAAAACAGGAGCAGCCTCTGCAGGTTACCTCAGTGTTAGGAAGCAGCCCTTAATTTACACACCCGCCTCATGAAAGGCATCAGACGAGGCACAAATGATTATTCTCAGGAATACAAATCGTTTTCAGGCTGAATCTCTGCCTTTTCAGTGCTGTCCTTGATGGGAAGGGAAGTTCCCACAGCAGTTGCTGCCCGGGTTCCTGCGGGGTGGTTTGTCTTGAGACAATCTCTGTGTCTTCTCATCGAGAGCATCCCGGGCTCATCGCGGCGGGTGCAGGACAGAGACCGGCACCGCCTGGTGTCGGAGCGAAGGGATTATCTGGGGGTGATGGATGGTGAGAGACTGATAACAAACCTGCAATTCAATCAGTGCCTTCTGATGGTATCGCAGATGGAGGAGCAGAGACAGGGCAGCCTGAGAGATGGTCAGAACAATGCGCTTGTGCAGCTTCTGCAATCACTCCTCTTTGTCTTCTTATCTCTCTTTTTATTATTATTTATTTTTTTTAAATTTTATTTTATTATTTTATTTTATTTTGTTTTATTTTATTTTAATTTATTTTATTTTATTTTATTTTATTTTATTTTATTTTATTTTATTTTATTTTATTTTATTTTATTTTATTTTATTTTATTTTATTTTATTTTATTTTATTTTATTTTATTTTCATTTTAACAGACTAAATTGGCCATGGGTTCCCTTCCTGCTCTTTGCAGTTTGCTCTGAAAGATGAGGAAGGAGGTTTTTAATGAAACGAACAGGGACTTCTCTTTCTGGCTGGCCTCTCCAGCAGCCAAGTGGTGAGCTGAGGTCTCCCCCCACATCTAGTTTTCATCCTTACGAACCACAAACTCCTTCCCTGCTGCCTCCAGGCACCGAGGACGCTCTGTGCCGCTGCCCGATGAGGGCTGTGACCTGTGGGCACTGTCCTGTGCCAGGGCACGGTGTCATTCGTGGCAAGAACACTGGAAAATTAAACATTTGGTTCATTTTCCAGCATCTCTCCAATGCTGAGTCCGGGATCCAGCTCATTCTGGGGTAATTTCGTCCAGTTCCCTTTGCTTTCCAGGGAAGCCGGGATCACGCTGCAGTCCCTGCCCTCACCCTTTGTCCCCATAGTCCCTGTGCCTCGGGGTGTGATTTAAGCTTGTAGACTGGAATCAGTACGAGGATGGGCAGATGTTCTGCTGTCGCTACCAAAATCCAAGTGGCTAAAAATGAGGTGAGCTCCATCACTCGTGGTCCAGCTTGGGCACAGAGAGGCACAGAGGTGGGAAAGCGTTTTATGGAGACAATCCATAAAACGTTCAGACAACTCCACCTGGAGCACTGCGCCCAGCTCAGGAGTCCTCAGCCCAGGAAGGACATGGACCTGTTGGAAGGGGTCCAGCAGTGGGCCACAAAGGTGACCAGAGGGCTGGAGCACCTCTGCTGTGAGGACAGGCTGAGGAGCTGGGCTTGTTCAGTCTGGAGAAGAAGCTCCGGGGAGACCTTAGAGCAGCCTTCCAGTACCTGAAGGGGCTACAGGAGAGCTGGGGAGGGACTCTTTGTCAGGGAGTGGAGTGACAGGACAAGGGGTAATGGCTTTAAATTAGAAGAGGGGAGATTGTGATTAGATACCGGAAAGAAATTCTTTGCTGTGAAGGTGGTGAGGCACTGGAACAGGTTGCCCAGGGAAATTGTTGATGCCCCATCCCTGGAAGTGTTTAGGACCAGGATGGATGGGGCTTGGAGGAACCTGGTGTGGTGGGAGGTGTCCCTGCCCAGGGCAGTGGGGTTGGAACTGGATGATCTTTCGGGTCCCTTCCAACTCTGACCATTCTCTGATTCTATGACAATCACTGAATTATCATTGCAAGGAGGGAATTTCTCTTCCAGCAAAGTCACTCAGACATTAATACTTAAACACAGTTCCTCACAGATAAGACTCAGAAAACGCCTGTGCTGTGTCCTGGGCGCTGCAGTCCCTGCTCCCACCCACGGCCCAACCGGACCCCGTGGATTTCCCACAGCAGAGCCCTCCACGCAGTGCCAGGAAACACAGAGCATTTCCCTCTGCCCAGCTACAGGTTATATTCCATCTGTGAATGGGAGAACTTAAAAAACCGTATAAATAAAGATTTAATTTTTACAAAGAAGGCTGTGTTTGGGGTCTGGCACAATTGTGTTATCGGTACTATTATATTTCCGCCGCAAAATGCTTTTGACGCGGTATCGGAGTATGAGTTTGTCATCTCGGGTCACTGGGGATCATTCCTGTTTGCTGTATGGTTTACAAACTCATATTTTCCATTTATGACATATAAAGCTTTGGATATCACCCGAGAAAATACTGTAGTAAAACCCTAATAAATTACTACAGGCATAAGCAAACTCCGGTAATTTATGGAGGGGTTTGACTTTAATAATGTTTTGTCTTAGATTTGGTCCTAATTATAAATCATTTGTAAAGACAGTTTAAAATATAAGCAAATCTTACATGGCATTCTTATTATCTACTTAATATCTCAGATCAAAAGATTTACTGTATTGCATTCTGGGAATTAAGCAAACTAGGAAACTAAGTAAGAAAGAAACACAGTAAAATTATAGTTTTGTCATAAAACTTTGATTGATCAATGATTATTGTAAAACTATGGTAACTATGCAGATGCCAACATAAATCTGTACCAGAACGGGATTTATTATAGAAAATACTATATTTTCCACAATTTTGACTATAGTGTTAATATGGGTCTGGCAGATTTACTGTGGTTTTAGCTTAATTAACTCTATTTGACTGTATATACCCTTATAATGCATGTATCCCAAGGTGCATCTGTTACAGATCTAGTTTTTCCCTTCAACTGTAGTTTAAGAAATATTTAAGCCTTGTCATAACTCTCAGCCTCGGTTGCTCTGCCAAATCGTGGGGCGCATCGCTATATTCAGTCGCACTGATAACGCAGCCAGAGGATTTGCATCTGTTTGATATGCAGATGTGCTGCTTTTCCAGGGGCAACTTTCTCTCTCCTCGGAGTTTACTGGGAACATCCTGTCTCCTGCACCCCCAGCTGCAGCTTTTGGGGTGCGACAGAGTACAGGCTTTCCCATGTTGATGCTGAAAGCTCCCCTGGAGCCCTAGGTAAGCGGCAGGATTCAAGAATCCAACAGGATGAGACCATGAGGTCTCACTCCAGCCTCATGTTCTGGGAGCATCCTCACTCCTATAGGTCTCAGTCCTCTGGACCCCAAGGTGCTGGCAGCATCTCATCCCCCTTCAGGCTCCTCGCCAGGTCAGGACCATGCTCTTGGGCTGGCCAAGTTTGGTCTCACCTGGGACCATGCACAGGAAAAACAAAGCCAGGTCCGTGCAGAGAGTTTCCATCAGATGCTCCCCCATGATGTAATAGTGGTTTGGGGCATTTCCATCCCATTTGTAGCACCTCTGGCTTTGACTGTGCCTGGAGGAGAGCAGGCTCCAGGGAGACCGCAGAGTCCCTAAAGGGGCTCCAGGAGAGGTGGGGAAGGGACTCTAGATCCAGGAGTTGAGCCATAGGACAAGGGATAATGGTTTTAAACTGAAAGAGGGGAGATTTGGATGAGATTTGAGGAAGAACTTCTTTGATGTGAGGGTGGTGAGACCCTGACCCACCAAGCTGTGGCTGCCCCATCGCTGGAGGGGTTCAAGGCCAGGTTGGAAGGAGCTTGGAGCACCCTGGGCTGGTGGGAGGTGTCCCTGCCCAGGGCAGGGGGTGGCACTGGGTGGGCTTTAAGGTCCCTTCCCATCCAAACCATTCTATGATTCTGTGATTCTATGACTATCTCATAGAGCTTCACTGAAAAGTCTAAACTGGCACCGAGTTTCTGAGAGCACATTTCTGAGATCAGTTGCTGTGCCCTTCTCTTACTCCTGGGGACATCCCATGGCCCAATCCCCCATTAGGTGCATCCCACCCGTCTCGGCACCCATCCCCTGTCCACGAGTGGCTGCAGCATCCTGAACTAAGCTCAGATCATCTCCAGGCAACTTAAGGTGCCAATAACTGGGAGAATATCCCCATATCCCATTAATTGCTCACGTGTGCCAGGTGGGGATGCCCATGTCCATCGGGGGGAGACAGGCCAGCAGCTCTCGGACACAAACTGCTCCTCGTGGCAGCGGGTGTCGCATGGGGAGTGGGTTTTCAAAGACTGCATGGGGCCCCAGCTGAGGGTATTGCAAAGTGAGATAGAAACCTCTCTTTTCCTTTTTTTTTTTTTTCTTTTTTCTTTCTTTTTCTCTACAAAGGCAGTAGCCCTCTCCCCAGCCACCCTGTGTCGGCACCGGAGCTCGGGTTTTGTTCCATCCCCGACTGTCTCTCCCGGTGTCGGTGCCTGTTTTGCCTAACCATGAAATTACCAGACTGCCCTTAAATACACTCCTGCAAATGAGGACACCGGAAAAAATGCAATAATTGTGACAGTAACTCACTAGGCCAAGCCTGACATGTCTCTAATTGCCTGCTAAAATTGTCTCTGTCTCCTAAAGTGCAAATTATCACCCGAAATGACAAGAATAATGAATGAGTAACTCTGATGTAATGCAACAATTAGCCCTCAAAGACACTGTCTAATATGCTAATTCTGAACACCCACTCCTTGTTATTAAGTGGCTGATAATTATTTAATTATCTATCTGCCAGGATGATTTACTTCGTTTATTTAGCTGCAGATGCAGGGCAATAGCACTCAGGTTTGGGGTCAGGAGGAGGCATCCCAACGCCTGGCCGGAGCTCCTGCCTGGGCGCTCCGTGTCCGACTGCCTGGCTGTCTTCTCTAATCAGCGGTGTCAACCCAAGCAACAGCAAACAAACAGGCTGTACCTGTGCGCGGAGAGTCCCTGCTGCTCACAGGTCAGCGAGATGTCAGGCGAGATCCTGGGTGAGAAATTGCTATTTCTGCTTTTATTCGGGGCTGTCAGAGCCGTCCTGTTGCAGCTCTCGGTGATGGGTGAACCCCCGGCTTCTGCTCCGGCTCCGCTCACCCACTGGATTGTTTTCTGGCAATTTTGCGATGATGTTTTTGAAGGTCAGGAAGCTTCTTAGCGCTGGAAGCATCTGCCATCCCTAAATAGCGCTCGCTGCTTTCCCATCAAGGCAAGGGAAGGGCGATGAGACCACCAGGCATCTTCCCGCATCACTCCCATCTCCCGGAAAGCCATCCGTCAGGGAGAGCGGGCGAGCGCTGTAAGGAACTGGCTGGATACCATGCCCTTGGACAGGAGAGAGGAGCATAAAATCTATTGACCTGCTCCAAACAGATTGACTTGGAGTTCAGGAGTGAGCACGGTGACATCATGGCAGCAGAGGGCTGGGACTGGGGGACACCCTGGAAGGAGAAACACAACCCCGAGCTGTGTCTGCAGGGGAGATGCCAGCACCTTAACTAAACGAGAGCAAGAGGAGGAAAGCCAAAGCTCTTCCATCGGAGACTAAATTCCTTTTTTATTCAGAGAACTCTCTGGAAAAATTCCGATTAAGCGCAACCTGTGTAAAAAGAATAACTTTCCACGAGGTGTAAATCCTTTTTTTTACCCTAAACACAGTCCAGGGGGACTACATTTTTTGTGAATTAACAGTGTCTCCAGCAGTCAGAGGCTCTTTTAATTAGCGGGTAGCCCGAATCCTTCCCAGATATATGTCCCGCTTCCCTGGTTGCCTGTGACAAATACCAGGGAGATGCCACAGCTTTGTTTATTGCAGCTATTCTGTATCTTGGCCTGTCCTTTCTGTCATGATGGGCAATTAAAACACAGTATTTATACCTAAACCCTGGCTCAGCCCCAGGGTACCTGCGAAATTTGGACCCCCACCGTGGTTGGCCCTGAGCTGCCAGGCAGCAGGTCCCCCGCTGGTGACATCCCGGTGACACAAGGTGAGGAACCACGTCCCGGTTTTTAGTCCTGTGTCTTTAGTGGGATACTCGATTGGGGTCACCATGTTCTTCACTGGACCTCATTAATGCACTCACTGGCCGTTAAGGTTGGAGGTTCCTTCGGTCCCTGCAAAGCCTGGCCACCCCAGTGGGACTCCATGTTGTCCTGCTGAAGTGCAGCCCCCGGAGAGGCTCCACAAGGCTGGAAAACTCAAACCCACGTCTCTTCTCAGCATAATCCCCTTCCTTCCCATCCCAAACATGCATCATCAATAGGCTGGAGCCATCTGCTGCCTTTGCTGGTGGAGACTGTGGTGCCTGAGGGCTTACAGGTTTCTCATATCTCATTGCACATAATATTAAAAAAAATAATAATCCACTTTTGGAGAGCACTGTGGGCAAAATACTTTGGAGGAAACCTTTGCCACCACACTGGCAGCTGGCAGCAGAGGTGGCTGGTGCATCCTCTGCTCACTAGCCCCATGGCAGAGGGAGCTTGCCATTCCCACACAGCCCAGGGGCATGGCCTGCTAGGGCAGGAGAGGGCTGAAAAACACCCCCCAGCCTGTACTGCATCCCACCACACGGCCCAGGGATGAAGAGGAAGCATCAAACACCCTCCAATGGTTTGAGGCGTGTGTTTTGGATGCGAGCTGGAAGCATGTTTTCCTACAAATCCCTCTCCAGCCACAGCAGAGCAGAGGGATGGAGACAGGGAGGAGGAGGAGGAGGAGGAGGGGGAGCGAAGGAGCTGATTCCTGCTCCGGGATCAGCACACCCACTGCAAAGCCCTCAGCCATCCGCTCTGCCCAGCTGGCAATTAGCATAGCATTATTTATAATGTTTAATGCACTACCTTGCTGTAATGAAGAAGAATTCTGGTCCTCGGCTTCTGTGGTGAATTTAGTTGACTTTGGAGATTTTTTAATGCAGTAATAACTCCACACTCCCTCTTCCCCTGCGAAGCCAGGGAGCTGTTCATTATCTGGATTCTGTCTAGAAAGGACTTTTTATCATCAAATTCCCAGGACAGGAGCAGAATTTAATCTTCCAGCTGCAGCTGAGCCAAAGAGCAAAGCCACCTCAAGGTCACCTGGCCCGAGGGGCGGCTTGGGCGGCAACGGGGGGACCTGACTGAGGTTACGGGGCAGTGGCAGCGCCGGGGAGGTGGCAGCCCTGGCTCAGGGACAGCCCTCCCTGCCCTCCCTGCTGCCATTAATGCGACTCTCACCCAAAAATAACTCTGGGATGGGGGGAAGGTGGGGGATTTGTGCTGGGCTGAGCAAGGCAGGGCTTCACTGCGTCTGTGGAGGGAAGGGGGTGCGAGATGGGGTGGGTGCAGCCCCTTCTCTCCCTTTGTGGCCACTGCAGGTGCCAGATGCCATGCAGGGGTACCAGATGTCATGCAGAGGTGCCAGCCACTGCAGCCTCCCCAGCCTAGGCTTTGGTGGCAAGGCTGTGTGGAGGTGCCAGCCACTGTGCAGAGGTGCCAGATGCCATGCAGAAGTGCCAGTCACCATGCAGAGGTGCCAGCCACAGTACAGAGGTGCCAACTGTCATGCAGAGGTGCCAGCCTCCATGCAGAGGTGCCATCCACCATGCAGAGATGCCAACCCCTGCACAGAGGTGCCAGATGCCATACAGAGGTGCCAGCCACTGCAGCCCCCCAGCCTTGGCTTTGGTAATGAGGCTGTACAGAAGTGCCAGCCACCGTGCAGAGGTGCCAGAGGCCATGCAGATGTGTCAGCCACTTTGCAGAGGTGCCAACTGCCATACAGATGTGCCAGATATCATTCTGAGGCCCCCCAGCACTGGCTTTGCTGATAAGCTGGTATTGTTGGTAGCAAGGGGAACAGTTTACAGGGATGGACAATGCTGCCAACAAATGCCATTTTCCCCTGTCTCTTGTGGCACCAATGCCAGGGACCAGTGGCCACAGGCAGCCTCACCCCCCGTAGCCACACACTGCCCTAAAAACCCACTGCTGAGGAGCGGGAAGGGAGACTGGATTCCTCAGCTGCCTTGCCCAATTCCTCATTATATTTTTCCACGATAATAACTCTTTCTTCTTTCAAGAGGACTTCTTTCTCCCTCTCTCTTTTCTTGTGAATCCCCCCCTGATACGATGAGCTAAATATCAACTACAAAAAGTCAAAAAATTCTGACAGAACCAACAGGCCCCAGCGCCCATTTCAGCCTCTTCTCAAAGTGATAGCAATTAAGACATGGACAGTTTGATTTTTTTTTTTATATTTTATTTTATTTTATTTTTTCTTCTAAACAAAGAATTAATGATGCATGAGAACCTGGGAGAAAATTGCTAATAATTTATGATGGCGCTTTTAGGTAAGGGTAGTAAGTTTTGTAAAGTGAGGGAAAGATTTGAAAGGTAAACACTTTGAACAGCAGCCTGCGTGGCTGCTCTGTCAATTTAGAATCTACTACATACCATTAACCAACCTAAAATAACTCCTATGGTAATAACCCTTCAGATACAAATGCTTGTGCAGACAAAGGTATTATTAAGTTAAATTACCCTAAAAGTGTCGGATTGACAGAAAGGTTCAGTCAGTGGTTTGGCAACCAAGGGCCTAAGTGACGTTGAGTAAACAGTTGCGAGTGCTGAGTTCCAGGAACCCGGTTTGCCAGGCTCAGAAATGGGATTTCGGTTTTCTTCCACAAGGGTTTTAAATGCATTGTCTTCTGGGAGACATTTTACTGCTGGTGCTCCTGGGCTGTTCTTGGGGACAGGGATTGAAGGACTCAGAAAAGTCCAGAGGAGGCTGCGGAGATGCTGGGAGGGCTGGAGCCCCTCTGCTCTGAGGACAGGCTGAGAACACTGGGGGGTTTCAGCCTGGAGAAGACACCAGGGAGACCTTACAGCCCCTTCCAGTCCATCAGGAGGCTCCAGGAGAGATGGGGAGAGACTCTTGATCAGGGAGGGGAGCTATGGGATGAGGAGGATCAGTTTTAAACTGAAGGAAGTGAGTTTTAGATGAGATCTGGAGAAGAACTGCTTTGGTGTAAGGGTGGTGAGAGCCTGGCCCAGGTTGCCCAGAGAAGCTGTGGCTGCCCCATCCCTGGAGGGCTTCAAGACCAGGTTGGAGGGGGCTTGGAGCCACCTGGTGTGGTGGGAGGTGTCCCTGCCCAGGGCAGGGGTTGGCACTGGATGATCTTTAATGTCCCTTCCAACACAAAATCAGGGGTTGGGGCTTAGCAAAAGAACTTGTTCACCTGAAACACTTGCATTTTCACAGTGTTTACCTCCCCAGCAGGAAACTTCTCTCCTCAGTCCTTTTCCTGCTGGGATCACCCCTGGCTTGAACCCTATGCCCACTGCACATGACCGCATTGGCATCCAGTTCCCTCTCTCAGCCTTGAGAAAGAAAGCTTTGGGAAGAACTTATCACCACGTTCCACTATTTAAGAGTGGCTGCAAAGATGTAGCCAAAAGAGATTCCCTTTTTTACAAGGAAAAGGCCAGGGGTGATGGGTACAATTACTCCAGGGGAGATTCCAACTGGGCACAAGAGGAAAATTTTGCCCAGTGAGAGCAACCAGCCTTGAGAACAATCTCCCCAGGAAAGTGGATCCCCATTACTGGATCACCAGACTCTTTTAAGATGCAGCTGGACGAGGTGCTGGACCATTTTGTCTAGACCAGGTTTGTGCCAAGAAAGGTTGGACCAGATGATCCTTGAAGATCCACCCTTCATTGAATGAAAAATTGGGAAAAAAATAATTGAAAAATCGAATGAAAATCATAGAAATGATTCTATGATTCTCCCCAGCTGTAAATTCCCCCATTCACACCCCAGTGTCTGGAGGGTCTGACACTAGCTGGGTCTGCCTGCACGCTGAGGAGCCCTGGGGAGCTTGGGGGAACTGGGGGGCACCGGGAGGATGCTCACTCCCCCCCTGGGCACCCCCCGAGTGGTTCCTTACCCCAGCAGCCCTCGCCCAGGAAAGCCTGAGCTGCCTCCCTGTCTGCAGGTCTGCAGCAGCACCAGGCTGAGGAGCCTTAATTAAAGTTACTGTACTTGCTTTTATTATAAAACATGCTCATCTCGGCTCCATTGCTCCACTGAGAGATTTCAACTCCAGTGTCAAGCTGAGCTGGAAAGCATATTTTAAGAGAGAAGTCTAAGAATTACTGTTCCCCGAGATGTCCCGTCCTCCCTGATGCAGGTTCTGACTCCTGTTCCACACTCTGAAGCAAGATAAGCCATAATTAATAATTAATACCAAATAATCCCTTACATTCCTCAAGCTCTGCTCGTCCTGAAGGATTCCTGGGCTCGAGCTGTTCCCGGGGATGTGGTGGGAGGGCACCAGCCGTGGGAGAGAAGGTTCTGCTGTGTCCTCAGCAGAGGCACTGGGGATCAGCTTCACAGCGAAGGCACTTGGTTGGGAGCAAGGTAGAAAAACCTGGGGTCACCTTCATGTCCCTGGCCTCAGCCACCATGAGGACAGACAGGCAGAGATGTTTCAAGCTCCTGCAGGTGCAGAAAGGAGTTAGTGTTGATCACAGCAGGGTCTGAAGCAGGGAGTGGCAGGAATGGGTAGAAATCCTGCTTTTTTAATGGTGTGAAGTGGTTACTTCCGTGGGCCTGGATGCTGGGCAACGCAAGCGGGACCTACTCCTCAAACTGGTGGAGATCCCTCATGGCTGTGGCAGTCAGTGGGATGTCAGCCCACAGCAGAAAGGGTTGCCAGCCTCAGTTTTCCTCTCTAGAACATTTTCCTGGAGGAATAAAAAAAAAAGGTCCTCCCCTGTGGTTATAGACCATGAGAAATAGAGAGAATTTCAAAACAATCCTCCAGCCCTCCTGCTTCCTAGTTCAGGAGGAGCATTCTCAGGATGAAACCCTCCCGTGGGGGCTGACCGACCCTGACCCCAGACCCAGGGCAGGGAGCTGGGGGCTCAGCTGCCAGCCCTAGAAGCCACCAGCCCCAAAAGCCACCAGCCCCAGCCCAGGGTGCCACCATGGGCAGCTTCTGTGTGCGGGCACGTCGTGTTCTCCCCAAAACCCCCACGCATTTTGCATCCTCTTCCCTTCAGGAAATAAACTCCGACAGGTGGATGCCACACCATTTTCTGCCCATCTCTCTCATTTTCTCCCTTTTTTTTTTGCACATTTTTCGCCTCCCGGAGGTACCTTTGAAATCTCCCAACGTCAACTGGAATCAGCTCTAGCTTGTGCCTCAGCTAATAAATTAAAAATGCCACATTCTCCCAAACTGCATTATTACCGTTTATAATTTTGATTGTTAATTTGCATATGAAAATTAGTCCTGTGACATGCGTGAATTTTATTTTATTCTTGAACTAATTATAAACAAGAATGCCACATTATTTACATAACTAATTATTGTTCCTTCTGTTCTCCCATTTTTAAATCACAGCCCCATTCTACATCGGTTAACGATGCAAATGAACAATCAGAGAACATTTCTAAAGTTTCTGAATTTGTTCTATTTGCATCAAATACAAATTCCTCTGAATGGGAGATAATGTGCTTTTCCATTTTAATGGACGTAAATTAGGTTGATCTTAATTTATAGTTAATTTGAATGAATAATTCCTGTCTACCTGAGTATATTTTGTCAGCGGCCAACTGTAGATGTTTATTAACCCATAAATCTGCTTTTTTTTGCTATAAAGAAAGGGAAATTTTCTTCCCAAAAGTGAATTTCTGCCTTTGTTTTGAAGCAGGTCCTCTCGATTCCCTTGCCACCCACCACCCCACCCCTGACCGCTCGCTGGTGGGGAGGGTGACCTGGTGGCACCAGCACCCTGCGTTACACGGGGAACATCATGGCCCCAAAATGTGGGGCTGATTTTATCCCTATTTCTGCAAGAAAGGGGTAATAGAGTTGCCTTACACACTCTGAGTTCACCAACTGGAACAGACCCAGTGTTCCCAGGGATGGCACCCCTGGGATGCCCCAAACTCCAAACTCCCGTCCCCGAAGGGGGCTGCGAGCCCACCCACTCCGCTTGCACAAGGAGAGCGGGCTAATTGGCCGTAATGGGATTAGGAACCTAATATGGTAATGGTGGGAATGGGAATTTAATAAACTCTGATGTGAACACGGGGAAGAAAACCAAAACAACCCAACCCACCAAAAAAAAAAACCCCACCAAAAAAAACCCCAACCCACCCACATCGCTTCAAATACCTCCCCGGGCCAGAAGGGAGGAGAGAGCTGTGATTAGACCAGCAAAGTGGGGTCATTAGTCTGGCAAATTTTAATCACAGGAGCCAGACATAAAAGAGACGGTGTTTAAAGCAGTATTTTAGGCACAGAGGGAGGGGGACGGGGGAATGGGGGGACAGGAGGACGGGGACTGGAGCACCAGGGCTCAATGCAGGAGGGGAGCTGGTGTGGGGAAACACCGCTGGGTCTGCTCCCCCCAGCAGCACTTTGGGTAGAAAACATGATAAATGAAGAGTGAGGGTATTCCCCACCTTGCTCCCTTTTCTCCCCCACCTCGCAGGACTCAGTGACTCCCGTCCTGTGTCGCAGGAGGGTGACCCCAAAAGCCTGTGACACCCAGACACGCTCCCAGATGGGGCTGGAGGTTAAAGCTCACATGGCTCCGAGCAGCAGAGGGTGACCCGAGGTCAGGACAAGATATGTCCTCAGGCTTTGGGGAAGACAATTTCGAAGGCACTTGATGAAATTAAAATATCTAGGGAGGTAATTAGTCCAAATTATCGGGACCATTGCACAGTGAAATGTTGGGAAAGCTACTCCAGAATCCTTAAAAAAATTAGCAAGAATGAAAGTACAAAGTATGAAGCACCAGGGTAAGTACATGTTTGAGTCTTTGCTCCCCCAGTCCAGATGGTCTCCACACTCTCTTGCTTGCTGGGCTCCGAGCACCCCCAAGTCAGTGGTCACCCCTTGGTGCCAGAGCCCCAAATCGTGGTGGCAGGGAGAGGCCGTGTCCCACCCTGACACCTCCTCCAGGCCCCAGCATCACGGTCCAGAGCAGCTGACACAGAATGCACATTTTTCAAATAGCCTCTTAAAAAAAAAATCAATCCAAAAAAAAAACCAACCCAACCACCCCTCTAAAACTCTCTCTACCTGATAATCATTAAATTGGCTCCCGAGGAGCCGTTATGTTCTATGTGGTAGAAAATACGAATTCGAAAACAGATCCTAAACACGGCTTTTACACCACAGAGCGTTGCAGCTCGCAAAGAGCCGTCACAGTTTAGTGAGTGGATAAGACACTTCTGCCTCAAAAACCTTCTCAGCTCTCACACACTTTACAGGAGTGATAAATCTGGAAGCTCAGGAGGCCGTGGGCAGGCAGCCCCCATTCCTGAGCTGGCGAGGAAGGAGCGGAGCAGGAGGCCAACCCCCGGTACCTGGAGCATCCTATGGGATGGCAGCGGTGTCTCTGCACCCATTTCCATGGCCTTAGAGGCAGCAGGGTGTGCATGGGGGCTGAAGCCTTCCTGCAGAGCCGGGAGAGCACCCAAAATCCCATCCTGGTACCCACAAACCCACGCAAAGGTGCTGTGGAGCCGCAGGGACATGCAGCGCTGCAGGCACTCGAGCATGTTTTTCACTTTACCTGTGCATTTTCCATATCAACTGGGATAACACTCCGACAATTCACATGCCCAGTGTGGGCAGAACATTCTTAAAAAGGTCATCCTTACCCCAGCAAGTTCTCCCTTCTGCAGAGGCAAACTTGCACGAGAGACAAGTGGCATTTTGTGGAGCTCTACTTTTGCATCGTTTCGAGTACACTCAAAGTTCAGAGCGGAGGAACCCGTATAACCAGGGTTATACACTGCTCCCAGCACCCCAGGCCACGTTCAGCTCCTCTAAGTGCTGCTGCCTCGTGTCCTGCATTTAGAAGAAAATAAAATATAATGGACAAAGTTTTTGTTCAGCTTTTATTCAGCTCCAATCTCCACATGACAGGGGGATGGAGCTGCTCTATCACTCCTCTTTAATAGAACGGGAACCCGGAGTAATTGTTCCTGGATTCTTCAGGCCGGATTCAGCTCCCATTAAAGTCAATAATTAGATTTTCATCATCAGTAATTGGAACTGCTGCCCAGCCAGCTGAGCTGCTGCCCTCCGAAACCTGCGCTCATGGATGGGACGGTCTGGGCTCTCTCTGCTGCTGCTGCGGGAACAACCAGCACCAGGAATTTTTTTGAAACATTCTCTTCATCTTCCCCACAAAATCCAATAATATTAGGGAGATTATTGCCTTCCTAGAGAGGTAGGAGTATATTAGAGGGTATCTCCACCTGCCTGCAAGGCAGCATCGCTCCCCTGAGCCAGCTGCAGGTGGGACTGTGCTTCACCAACCTGGTGTGGTCCAGGGATCAGTTAGAAATGGAGTGATGGCATTGCCAGCTTCCCTAAAAGGGGGCTTCTAAAGTACCTGACCTGCTACAGGAGAGATGGGGAGGGACACTTGATCAGGGAGGGAAGCCATAGGATGAGGAGAAACAGCTTTAAACCGAAGGGAGATTGAGATGAAATATTCAGAAGAACTTCTTCACCATGAGGGTGGTGAGAGCCTGGCCCAGGTTGTCCCAAGAAGCTGTGGCTGCCCCATCCCTGGAGGGGTTCAAGGCCAGGTTGGAGGGGGCTTGGAGCAACCTGGTGTGGTGGGAGGTGTCCCTGCCAAGGGCAGGGGGGGTGGCATTGGGGGGGGTTTGAGGTCCCTTCCAACCCAAAACGTTTTATGATTTGCGCTGGCCAGCCATGCCTGCTCCCAGAGAACGTTCCTTCACTCTGGGACACAGGAAGAGATTCCAGTACCAGAGAGAAGCTTGGTGGTTCCCCCGATGCCCAGGGACCTGCTGTAGCAGCAGTGAGCGAGGTCAGGCTGGGCAGTCCAACAGGTACGTGTCCTGAAGGACAGGAGATGCCAGCAGGTCCTGCCTAGAGGAGGCGAGAGAGAAGGGTTGGAGCTCATTTAGCTGGAAATTTCAATCAAATTAGTGACCTGGAGCTAGTTTTTGGTTTTACTAATGCAATTAGGGAATCTAATTGTATTAATCACAATCATATTATATTGCCAATAATTAAATTCCCTTTGACACAATTGTTTACACTTCCATTGCTTATTAATTAGTCTAACATCGTTAGTCACTTATGTGATGGGAAACGACTCCCTGATAGTCCTTTGGTGTCACCAGGCTGTTGGGGACATGGAGCCTCTCTGGCATCTGGTCCTGCTGCAGGACAGGGACAAGGAGAGGGGCAAGAACAGGGACAGGGGCTGGGAATTTCCACACTCAGGCTTTTTTTTTTGTCCCAGCAAGAGGAATTTCCTCTGTCTCTCACTCCCTCTCTCCAGTTGCTCTTCAGGTTATGTCACCTGGCTCAGTTGAATTCCTCTGCACCGATTTGTAAGGGAAGAAGGTGTAAAGGCAAACGGAGAGGAAATCTTCTGGATCTAATCAACAGAGGAATGGGTTGGGAATGGGAAGGCAGCAGGCTGCCTGGGAATGCCCATGAAATAGTAAAATTCATAATTCCTTGAAGGAATTTCCCCCTGAAAAAGAGGATTAGCAAAGTGAAAAGAGGGGACTTTTATGAAAGAGTAAATTCAGAGAGTGAATAGGTATAGTATCCTTGGAAACAAAACAGAGAGAAATACATCAAGAGAAGAAGCCAGTTTCTTAAATGAATTATTTAAATATACACAAACAGGTAATCTTGAATTGCAAGAATTGTAAGATTCTCAGGGAGTTCAGGTGCACAAGGAGAGCACTCTGAAAGCAGAGATGAGATTGAACTCCCAGGGTAAAGGGTGAAAGCACAGCCCAGGTACGCGGTGAGAACCAAAAGCAGGGGATGAAGGATATCTCAGGGAGCTGAGACAGACCATAGAATCGTTGAATGGTTGGGTTGGAAGGTACCTTAAAGATCATCAAGTTCCAACGCCCTGCCCTGGGCACAGACACCTCCCACCACACCAGGTTGCTCCAAGCTCCCTCCAACCTGGCCTTGGACCCCTCCAGGGATGGGGCAGCCACAGCTTCTCTGGGCAACCTGGTCCAGAATCTCATCACCCTCATGGCAAAGAAGTTCTCCCTAACACCTAATCAAAATCTCCCCTCTTTCAGTTTCAAACTGATCCTCCTCGTCCTATGGCTCCCCTCCCTGATCAATACTCCCTTCCCATCTCTCCTGGAGCTTCTTTAGGGACTGGAAGGGGCTTGAAGGTCTCCCCGGAGCCTTTTCTTCTCCAGGCTGAACCCCCCCAACTCTCTCAGCCTGAAGGTGGGGTATGAGGGGCATCTCCAGCCAGTCCCTGGCCCTGTGCTCCCTGCCTGCAGCGAGGGGTTGGTGTGGGCAGCAGGCAAGAGCCAAGCAGTTGCCTGCAAAGCGAGGGACATGATGGGACAAGTGCCAGGGGTCCAAGCACTGGGGCACAAGCTCCAAGTGGCAGGAGGTGGGGCCTCACATGGGAATTTGGGAGGGGGGAAGAATATGGAGAATTCAGGGAGAACTGGGGGAGTCTGAGGCTTCCCCAGCAGAAGCTGATGGCTGGGTGTGGGGTGTGGAGCGCGGCGGTTGCGGCACAGTTAATTGCTAATTGGGTATAACGTTCCCTGTGATAAGGCCTGTCAAGTTGTATCACCACTGCCGAAGTGAATTCATCACTCCCAGTTGCTATTATTGTAATTATAATTACGTATTTCATATGCTCCTTCAGAATACCTCGCAGCTGCTGGCTAATTAGCCCTCCCCGTGCCCTGGCTCCTTCGCTGGGGCCACACTCCCCTCTTTCCCCCCCAACCCCCCAGTCACCCCAGTGCTTCCCAGTTGAGGGCTGGGGAAGCCCACAGGCGTGGTGGGAGGGGGTTAACTGGAGCCCACTCTTCCCGTCCCGGAATCCGGCCTTTCTTTCCGGCACAATTTTAGTGTTTGCACCCAAGGCACGGGGCAGCGGGAGATAAAATTCAATATTTGATGTTCCTGCCTCTAAAAAGCCGCAGGTGGATTGTGGGCACGACGTTGCCTGACCCTCCCCTGTGCTCCCCCCGTCCATCCAGCCCCCACTCCTGCTCCGGCTGCCCTGCATCCCGCCTGTGATTAGAAATTGCAATTCCAGCCTGGGAACTTTTAATAATGGTGCGCAGAGGAATGCCTGTGAGGCTAAATTGCTTGATTTGCATTGTCTGGGAATATTTTTGCATATCATAAAAGATCAGTATTTTTGCTTTGCCCTTTTCCCCCCCCCACTTCCTCCCCTCCCCAGCTTTTTCATTAGGAAATGGAAGTGCAAAGCCCCCACAGGTGAGATTAATCACACATTGCACCTGAACAGAGAAGATTTGCCTAATTCTGTGCCTGTGCTGGATCCCTGGAGATGGCACTGCCCACAAAAGGTGATAACTCGATTGCTGGGTGTCTCTGTGGTGGTTCCTGTGTCCTGCTGGCAGCAGCAGCTGCGGAATTGGGGGTTCCTGCAGGATTTTCTGGCAGGTCAGCTCTGTTTGGAGAGATGTCCAAACCAGCAAAGGAGAGAAGCCCCCTGCCCCTACTGCTGGCACCACGGGTGACCTCTTTCCAGGTGGGGTTGCCATGGGACTGGCACTGCATCACCCACATGTCCCTTCTAAGGACACACAGGAAATGCCACTGTCTCCTCTGCCTGGAAAACCGAGGTGAGGGGTGGGCAGCATGGGATGCCTCTGGCACACATCATATTTCTAAGGACAGATTCAGCTTTTTCTGATGAAAACAACTGCCTGTTAGCCTGGCTATGCGTGCTCACTGCTCACCCTTCCCGTGCTCCCAGGCTGGAGTTACCAGCAGTAAAGGCAGCCAAACCCTGCTTACTATGCATCAGTAATGAGAGCGCAGGGTTGATGGATGCTTCCTGAGCCATCCTTCCCCGAACCAGGGGCCACAGGGAAAAGAGAGCAAAGTAGGAGGAAAATCTGCTGGAATCTAATTGTGGAGGCGGGGGAGGTACGGAGGGAGAGGCAAGGATTGATAGCTGTCTGGTCTGCTGCACCTTTGAGGAATCATTAACATCTGATTAATTAGTGAAGGTCCGCTTTGCAAATGTAAAGCGCTGCTGGAGTGCAAAGTATAAATGGGGTGATCCAGAGTCGCTGACGATGGTACCCGAGGTACTGGGAGATGCTGCAGAGGAGAGGCGGGGAAGGGGGAAGGAAGAAATGCTGTTGATGATGTAGCTGTAAAGTAGAGGAATGCAGCTGGAGCTCGGGGAGGGGGGATCAGCTCTGAGGGGGGGCTGTTACCGGCTGCAGAGACTGCGAGATCCCACAGCCCTGCGAGGGAACCCAGATGTGCTGGGCTGGCTCTCCCTGCTCTGCCCTCTGACTGCTGCTTTGCTTAAAAGGCTGCTGATTATCTCCTAGGGCAGTCATGGTGCCCACGGAGCGATCTGGTGGGCTGCCGGTGGCTGCTCTGTGCTCAGCATGAGGTTTGCACCCTCCCTGCATCCTGTGATCTCCCTCCTGCAGAGCGACCCTGTGGCAGAAAGACCATCCATCCCCTGGGACCTGCTCCTCCAGCCTTGCTGGGCTCCTTTTGCTGAGCCCACTTATAGTTCTGCCTTTTTATTACTATTATTCCTGTTAAAGCAAACACTCTGAAGCCTTCATGCATCTGCCAGGGGTAAGAAGTGTGCCACCACCTCCCTCCCCAGCACCGATCATGCAGGTTGTCAGCATCACTTCTCCAGCACCACTCAGGTTCCTGTCCCTGCCCATCGCCAGTGCTTCAGGCTCGGGGACACCATGGGGTGGGGGATGCAGGGGACCACTCCAGCAATGCCACCCCCCATATGGCAGGGTGAGATCAGCCACAGTTGGGATCCCAGCTGCTGCAGCCACCCATGGAGGGTGTTTTGCAGGGAGGTGGCATTGCCATGGGGCGTCCTTGGAACCTGCCCCTTCCCCACCCCATGGTTCTGCCTTTCCCCATTAAGAAGAGAAAGGAGGTCTGGAATGCCTTTTGCCAACTGCATAACCAATATCTATCCTATTAAATAGTTAATACATTTAGATGTATTTTAATAAACTCTATTTAATGGCCATACATTAATTGTCTGATTAATTCTAATAAATCCTTATTTGAGATGCTTAATTTAGAGTGTGACTGATCGTCCTGTCATGGATGGATTATATAATTGTTGTCTGGAATGAGATACTTTGGAAGATACTGGACAAAGGCAGGAATCTGGGAACTTCTCTGATAATTGAAAATCACACCAGCATGAAGAACGCTGCCTGGCAAGCAGGAGGCAGCTGGGAGGGACAAGCACGTCCTGTGGGACATGGGGACAGGCTGGTCAGCCCCAGGTACCTCCCTTCCTCTGGGTCCCCATGGCTTTTAACAGAGGGACCCCCACCCTGTCCTGACCCCCATCCCTATTACCATCAGCCCAGTGGGCTGCGGGCAGGGGGGTCGCAGAAAAATCCAGTGGTTGGGGTGGCAGCTGGGACCGAGGGGGGACACCAGCACCCAGGAAGCTGTGTGAGTGTCTGCTAACGGCCCAGCAGGACAGAGGTGCCTCTGTCTGAAGGCTGGCAAAGGCGCCAGGCCAGATGGATTTGATACTAATTTACTTAAAACGGGAGGTGATACCATTTAGGAACCGCTGGCTGTGTTATTGAATTTGCTGCTCGTTCCCCGAGGAGCGAGGAGAGAAGCAAAGGTTACCCGGTGTTTACACTTGGTGACATTTCTATGAATAGCTGTTAAAGACCAATTTTCTCTCTTGCAGAAATGCCAGCTGAGCTGTGCGAGGGAGATGCACCCGGCATCCCGCCTTCCTCGGGACCAGAGGGGTCAGGGAAGTCCCTGGGGACCCCAAACCTGTGCCCAAGAGGGTCCCCCAGGCCACCACCGTGGCTGGCACTGGATGCAACAGAGCATCGTGGGACCCATCATGGTTAAGGTGGGTACAGGGGCTGGTAGTGGGGCTGTTGATGCAGGAAAAGCCCACTGGCTAAACCTGCCCCCCCTGACCCCAGGCTGTGTGGGGCAGGGGGGGAGCTGTGGTGGCTTTGAGGGTGATGGGGGCTACAACAGCATGGGGACCCCGGCCCTGCTCCCTCCTGGGGGCTGCCACCGTGTCCTGCCCAGCGCTGGGGCAAGGAGGCTGCGAAGTGGGGCCGGCTCTTGACAGGATTGAGATGAAAATCTCACTTTTGGGTAAATACAAGTCCCCAGCGCTCAGCTGGTGGAGATGTTTCACTTCAGCCGTTTCAAAACAGGAGGGTTCAGGGCTGACCTCTGTTTACATACTTCCAGGATAAATTAAGCAAATATCAATATGGCATGTTTCAAACAAACTCTGAAAGGCTTTGTTAGACGTCAAAACATGTGAGCTTTGTGTTGATGTTTCCCTGCTTGCGAGGCTCTTTTCTGGAGGGGGAGTAACGATGGAAAACTCAACACCAGCCCCTTCCCAGGAGCATCGGGATCAGACTCCCCCCGAAAAGCTCGGCAAGAAATTCCCAAAACTCCCTGCTTTTTCCAGCTGTTGCTCCCCCATTTCACTCCTGGTGTTTCCCAGCCCTTCCAGGCACCCCAAACCCAGCCTCAGGGGCAGCTCCTGCCCCATCCCAGTGTGACCAGCACCCTCCCAGCCTGGCCTTTTGGGTCTGGGATTGATGAAGTGTTTCGTCCCTCCCAGGGGAGGGAGGAGGGGAACCCAACACACGCGCTCTTCCCTTTTTTAGTTTTCCTTTTCTTTCTTCCTACAAATTCAGTATCACATTTTAGCACAAGCTCCAGCTTTTCAGTTTATCATGGCCAAAGCGAATTTGTAATCATACAATTATCCTCCTGCTAAATTAATATATTAAAATGTTCAAACAATTGTTCCAGTGATTAAACAGACAGATATTAGAGAAAATGAAGGCATTTTAGTCCTGCTCTCTGGAATGTGCTGACCTTTCCCCTTTCTTAGCTGTTGCTCAGAGAGTGTAGCAGTGATTGGGTAATTGGATGGTTCGTGTTCTTCTGAAACCACCGAAGCAAAAGAAAGATGGACTCGCCCCAAAGTTTGTACCGTGCCATGCTGTGCGGGTCTGTTAATTAGGTGTGGGTTGTGCTGGGTTTGGGGTTTTTCCCCCCCCATCTATTGTTAAAATTTAGAGATTATCATCTACAACAACGGCCAAAGTCAGCCCCTCACCTTGGCAGCGCTCAGAGTGTGTGTCCCCTATTAATTATGGCCCGTGCAGTGTCAGGACACTGATTTGAGAAGTTGGAAGTGAGGGGGAATGCGGCACGTTCCTCGCTCCGATGGCTCCAGCACTCCCATGGTTTAAAATGTGTCCCACCTGAAATTCCCACCTTCAGCCCCTGCTGGTGCCCATTGTGCCCTTCTCTGCAGGGTGAAAGAGCCACCCATGACCCCCAGGGTCTGGCCACTGTCCTGACCGGCTCGTCCCTGGGTCCTGTGGCTGGGGACACCAGTGGGATTTGGTAGAAGTGATTCCTGTGAGGAAGGTACAAGAGGAGCCCTGCCAGGATCTCGTGTCACACCATAACAGGTCGGTCGGTGGGGGGGAAGGGGAGCTCTGGGGCATTTGAAGAGAAAAAGTGGAGGGAGACACTGTCCTGGAGTGCAGGGCTGGAAAGAGGGTCCCATGTCACCTTTTCCCTGGGGTGCCCAACCCCAATGACAGTGCTGGGCTGAACCTAAGCCTGTACAGACACCTCTGCCCACTGTATTCCCTGTTCCCAGTGCCATGGGCAGCTCTGCTGGCACCAAACCAGCCCTGTGAGCCCACTGGGACCCTCAGGACTGCCGTGGCAGGACAGGGGGCAGCAGGTACTGTCCCATGCCATCGTGAGCTGGCACAGCAGGGCGGTGCAATTCCTATCTATTAAATCTATATCATTAATATCTATCTGTAACTCCCTAGGGGGCCCCTGCACCCACCTGGGAGTGAAGGAGCCAACCCAGGGGGGCAACCCCCAACTTCTAGGGCTGCAGAGCCCCAAGCGCATGTGTCAGCACCCAGCAAAGTCATCAATATTCAGCAAATGGAGCCAGTGCTGGAAATGCCAGGCTCTTCTGGAGGAGCTTTCACGTCAGGAGGGTCAAGTGCCTGCTTTGGTTTCCATTTATCAGCTCTTGTTTTCAGGGCCTTACCGTCTGGGCAAACTAATATTAGCAGGGTTCATGGGGAGAGTATGCAACACGGCGTTCAGGAAATCATTCATCTCTTCCCCACCGGCAGAGACCAGCTTACAGGCATAAATACAAGTTTTATTGTCTTGCCCCATCCCAACACAGCAAAGCTGAGGGAAAACAGGAAAAAAAATGCAACAGATCGTTTATTCAGCCAGTTTTATCCTTTCATTAGCTGCTCACAAGCCAGTGCTGAGACCTACCACTGATGATATTCCTAAATAACACGCGATTCCTGCTCCGAACTGCCTCCGAGAGAGGAGGACATTCACCATAGAGCCCACACCGTGCTGGCCACCGTGTCCCTGCAGAGAAATGCTGAGTATGAAAACGCTGCCGAGCCAGGGCTGGGCTGACCTGCCTCACTGCTGGGTCAATTAACTCTGAAATCATGGAATCAGAGAATCATTAAGGTTGGGCAACACCTCCAAGATCCTCGAGTCCAACCATAAACCCAATGCTGCCAAGTCCACTACTAACCTGTGTCCCTCAGCACATCTGCACATCTTTCAAATACCTCCAGGGATGGGGACTCCACCACTTCCCTGGGCAGCCCATTCCAGTGCTTGACAACCTTTTCCATGAAGAAATTTTTCTTAATATCCATCCTAAACCTCCCCTGGTGCAACTTGAGGCCGCTTCCTCTCGTTTAGGCTTATTTCTGATCTCTGAACAGGCCTGTGTAACTCACAAATGCAGCAGGAACTGTAAAATGCCAATTGCAAACTCACCTTCCTCTCTTCCCGATTGAATATTACCTCAAATGCATCTTTATTTGTCCTAATTTGCAGTTTTTCTTGCGTGTGTTCGCATCAGAGAAGCCCAAGAGGGGACAGAAAGAGCTGGGTGGCAGGTGAATCCCGACTGGGATCAGACTGTCACCTTCTCCTGCAGCTGGAGGAGGACATTGCTGCCTCGATGTCTGGGCACAGAGCTCTGGAAAACCTCCTCTACCTTGTGAGATTCCTCTCCCCACCACCAGCTTCCTCCAGCCCTCCCCGGATGCTCCCCCAACTTCTTTTGCCATTGCAAAGCCCCCGCTGCCCCCTCCTCATCCTCGCAGCAGGAGGGTACCAGGCACAGCCCGGTGGTGCCCAGTGTGGGGGGAAAGGGACCTCGGTGCTGGCTTTGGACTGTCACAGGAGTGAGGAGGAACAAATCAGCAATTATATGAGAAATCTTGAATTTTGGGGTGGATCACGGAGCAGGTGGAAGAGAAAAGAGGACCATGGGTGCCTTCTCGGGGGAAAGTATAACACACCCACACCCACACCCACATTCCTTTTATCTAATTACCAGCTCTCTGGCCACATCCCTACCTATATATCTTCCTTTTTTTTTCTTTCCAGAATACTTACTTTTTATCGCCTCTCTATTTTGCTCTACTGTATTTTGACTGCTCCTATAAAGTTTAGTGAGGGAGTTGTGACCTTTTCCGATGTGCTACAATTAATTTTTACTTCAGCCTTATAATGAACTGCTATTATCCATCACATGCAGATCACTGCCTTATACTAATAAATCACGCCTCGCTGTACCACCACCTGCACTAAAGGTTGACAACCCATCCCCTTCAGAGCATTCAGACACTCTGGCTAGATATATATATATATTTAGGTGCAGGCAGCTTATTATCCTGAAGAATGCATGGAATTGGAGCAGGAAGGGTCCACTCAGAGCAGGGGGCTGGAGCGTGGCATGCCATAAAGTTGGGCTGGGCAATAATGTACCTTTAGCATGTTTTTAATAATGCTGCTTTTTGGGTTTTTTTCACAGGATAACTGCTAAGCTGAGAGGTGTCACTGTCCCAGGGAGATCACACTGACAACAAGCAGAGCTGTGACAAACTCCATGGGCAGTGCAGACCCTGCTGCTGTGGGGCAGGACCCCCCACCCTTGCAGCTCAAGGCAGGGGTGGTGCCCCCCAGGCATTGTCCTCTGCTCATCTTGCCCCTCTCCCTGCAGCAGGCATCCACCTGTGGATACCCACCCTGTAAAAGCCCCCTGCCCCTCTCCCTGCAGCAGGCATCCACCTGTGGATACCCACCCTGTAAAAGCCCCCTGCCCCTCTCCCTGCAGCAGGCATCCACCTGTGGATACCCACCCTGTAAAAGCCCCCTCTGGTCCCCGCTGTGTTCATCTCCGGCTCCTCGTGCCCTCTGCCATGTCTCCTCCTGTCCAGGGGCTGAGCTAGCTGAGATGAATGATGCCCATCATAGATGCTGTCCACCATAGATTCTGCCCATCATGGGTGCTGCCCACCATGGATGCTACTCACTGAGGATGCTGCCCACCGTGGATGCTGCCCAACTCAGATGTTGCCCACTGTGGATACTGCCCACCTCAGATGATGCCCACCATGGTTGATGCCAGCCATAGATGCTTCCCACCATGGAGGCTGCCCACCATGGATTCTGCCCACCATGGGTACTTCCCATCATGGATGCTGCCCACCTCAGAAGATGTCCACCATAGATGATGCCAACCATAGATATTGCCCACCATGGGTGCTGCCCACCATGGATTCTGCCCACCATGGGTACTTCCCATCATGGATGCTGCCCACCACAGATGCTTCCCACCACTGATGCTTCACACTGTGGATTCTGCCCACCATGGATGCTGCCACCACAGTGTCAGGATTTCCTCAGCACTCACAGTGGCAGGAAAGCTCTGCAGGCTCCTTCCTTCACCAGGGAGGATTTCTCCTGCCTCACGCAGTGTGGTGAACAGACTGAGACGCGAAGTCTCCGGTTCAAATGCAATGTGACACAACCTAATGGAGTAAATACAGGTACAACAGACACTTAAGGTGCTCATAAACTATGTATTGTTTCTTTTTGGATGGCACTGATGTTATTGCAGATACTGTATGAAGTCTGAAATAGGATCGCGGCAACTTCACTGCTCCCTTTCCCGGCTCCTTTTACGGAGGGGAAATTACTTGGCTGACACGCTGCATCCCCATCTTTTAAATGCATTTATTGTTCTATAACATTTCATACACTTCATATGCGTTCAGGAGAGCAATTCAACATACCTGCCAGACAGGAGAGGCGTGTGAAGCAGAGAGAAGCAAGGGAAGATCGTCGAAGCCCGGTGGAGCTGCTGTGCTCGGTGATACGGGCATCAGGGCTGGGCATGGACTGGAGGCTGCAGTGGGACCGGGCACCCTGGCTGTGGGGAACCCAGAGTTCTGCCCACAGCAAATGGCTCCATCCTGGCAACCCACCCCCAAGATGCCCTCACCCTGGCTGCTTCTGGTAGAGCTTGAGCACAGCCTGCTCAGGGGTGTTGGGCTCTCCTCTCCAGCATGTCCCCTTGTCCCGAGGTCCGTGGTGCTACGCATGGAGCTCCAAAACGGCTGCAGCTGGAGGGGACACATGGTTCCTGGGTGCAGCAGGATGGTGGGAGGCGGGAGAGCCCGAGGGTGTTATTAATGGCATTAGTTACAAGTTAATAGTCCCTTTTTGCTCCCCAAGGTGCAGGACCCAGCTCTGAGCCCTGGTCTGCCCCCATTCAGGTTCAGTGACAAGTACAGAAACAGCTTAAACTATCGAAACAGAAATTGCTGGTCTAACAGGAGATTTAATGTTAAGATGTTTCAATAAAATAAACCCTTAAAAGCTCCCATTACTTCACAATTGCTCTGCAGATCCTTGTTAACTTTCTATATATAACACCAAGGAGCCTCCCGGCCGGCAGCCAGAGTCTTGGGGACTCTAATGAGAATCTCAAGGATAAGAGGGACCCGGGTGGCTGCACGCACCGAGTTCCACGGCTGCCAGGTAGAGCTCCTGGCTCTCAGCAGCTCACAGGGCACGGTGGCACCACTCTTCAGTCCCAGCAGGTGGGAACGGAGGGGATGAGCGCAACAAACCCTCCTCCTCACGTCCCTCCCAGCTTTTTGCCAGCACCAACCTCCCGAGCGCAGCATCTCCCGGGAACAGGACAGAGGTGATGCTTTCGGGGTGGTGTTGTGGCTTTACCCAGAGGAGGAGGATGCCCCAGCATGTCAGCAAGCCAAATTAGCCCCTCTCCAGGGTGGACATGGCTGCTGGGACACACGGCTTTGCATTTGGGAAGGATCCCAAGGCAGCAGCCAGTTTGTTCAGCAAAGCCTCCTGTTCTCCTTAGTCATTAGCATGTGAATGGGTTCGTTATGATTCCCGTTACCATCCTTGGCACCAGAGCGCAGAACGAGAGCTTTGATTACAGAATCACAGAATGATAAGGGTTTGGAAGGGACCTCTGGAGATCATCTACTCCAATTACCCATCTCATCTCCAAAGGCAGCAGTCGATGGCACAACTCGGTGTCACCATTGTCCAGGAAGCCCCTCAGTGCAAGACCCTTGCCGGAGGGGATGCTGGCTGCCAGCCCTGTGCCGTGCCAGACCCACATCCCAGTAAAGATGTGGCTCATCCCAGTTCAGATGTGGCCCACCTACCTCTCCTGCAGCCCCTGTACCCCAGGGAGACTGGTTAGTGCCTCTCCATGGGGTGGTTTGTGTCAGGGCTGGGATGGCAGCACTGTGGGAAAGGGCACATCACCTGGATGCTCTGGCATGGCCCCAGTGGGAGCATCACTGGGGCTGGACCAGCCAGGCTGGGCTGGGATCTGCTGCCCCTGGAGAGCCCGGTGAGTACTCAGGTGATGTGTCTACACCTGTGTGCACGGCAGGGGAAGAGGAGTGGGGAGGCAGCAGTGGAGGGGGGGGCATTTTTTTGGCACAAAGCACACGCCGTGCACGTCTGGGAGGCTTAAAGTAGACATCGCCTTTAAACATTCTAAAGCACACTGTTTAATTTGAATGAAATACACTAAATAGCATGGTGTCAGGTGTAATTACATGTTACCAGCAGTGTGCCAGAAGTAAGTTGCTAACACATTGGCATGGTTACTGTACACTTGGGTGAATTTCAAATACAGTTTTGTTAGTATTGGATCTAAGGGAAAGAAGCCAAGTCTGACTATTGAGGAAAACAAGTGGAAGTGCTGTAGACTCATTATTTTGTCTCTGCTCCTGTAGCTCTTGGATCGAATAACACGCTCCTCTTCCATTGTAACGGAGCCTACTATCTCCCCACCGGCTGCCTTCCCACTCCTGCGCCCCGCAGCCTTCCCGAGGGGCTGTGGGCAGGGTGGGAGCAGCCAGCAGCAAATCTCCAGTGTGGAACCCTCATAACCCCCAGCTCAACAGTGGAGATGGAGACATCATCCCTGGGCTGCCCATCCCTGCCCTGACTTTGCCTCCTGCCTCCTGCACCGCTGCTTTGGTTCTCTCCTCATGCAGAAAAGAAGCCGTGAGTGGGTACAGGGCACTGACTCCCATCCTCAGGAGAGACTTGAGGAAAACTCAGGGCTTGGGTGCAACCTTTTGGTGCTCTGAGCTTGGGTCTCTGGCACTTTTTGTGAGGTTGAACCATGTCCCAAGGACTGGTAGACAGGAGCCCCTGTCTGGCTGTGAGCATCCTCCCGTGAGCATCCTCCGGTGCACCCCATCCTGCGTTGCACCAGCCCCAAGGCTCCCGCTTCCCCTTCCCTGGGAAGCTCCAGCCCGTTGGAGCCAGGGGCTTTTGAGCCACACTGGAGCTGCCATTTAGGGCTGGTATGAGGGCCACTGGGGCCGTGGGTCTCTGTTTTGCCCATCCAGGGCTGCAGCCAGAGACAGCTTCAACAGGTACCCTGGTGCTCTCAGCTCCCGGCCATGGCTTTCCACGCAGACAAAGCTGCCATCTGGCTGGTTATGGGACTCACATTAAAATGGAGCTGTGGCTCCCTAAGTAAAATATTGATGAAGAAAGCCTGAAGCTAGGAATGAAGTAGCCTGCCTGTATTTCCTTCCCATTTTTAATAGCTCGCTGCTTCATGCCAAGAAGACTAAAGTGTGTTATTTGGCTCTGGATGAAAATGATTTCAATTGGGTAGAGAGCCTGTCATTTGCATCTTGAATAAATAGGTTCTAACAAGAAGAGATCTGTTTAATGGAGAGATTTGGGGAATTCAGACTGAATCCAGCCTGACTTAAGGTCCTGAGACAATAATTGGGATGAGCAGACTAAAGCCGAGAGCTCTTCATGGGACTAGACAGCGTATGAGGGTTTAAGTAGAAATTGAACCATACAACTCTGTCAGTGCATCTGGAATTGGAAATGGGATGTTTATAGGCCTGGGAATTCGCGCTCCCTGCACAAATTGTATATTGTGTATAATAAGCTGGCCTGACTTGTAATGAGCGTGGCTGGAAATTAAGAGACATCATTACGCTTTGAGCAGCAAACTGCAGGCTTCCCCTCTTACTGCTCGGCTCCTGAGTGGTGCCCACAGCTGTGTCACCCCCCACTGCTGGGAAAAGGCAGAGCCGGGTGGGATCCTGATGGGAAAGCAGCACATGTCCCCTGCTTGGGGTTGGAGACCCTCCTGGGAGCAGCTCCAGCGCTTCCCAGGGACGCTCCATTCTCATGGGGCTGACTCCGGTAACCCCTGTGCCACCCCTGGACCTGCTGGGGTCCCCAAATGATGGGGGCGGGGAAGGGCCGGGGACAGGGTTCCCCCGACCTCCTCCTCCCTCATGGCTGTGGCGAAGGAGCTCATGGCAAAGTGGGAGCAAAAAGGAGAAACAGGTATAGCTGGAAATGGAGACTTTTGGCTCCTGGGTGAAACTCAGGAGCCAGGGACATGCGCTTCGGAAGAGTGGGAGATCCCACGGATGGTGTGTCCTGGAGCTGAGTGAGGTGATGCCATGGAAGCCAAGGTCTTGCAAAATACTGCCATTGTGGCTCGGGAGAACTGTGCTTTTCTATTAAAGGTGAAGATTTTTAACAGCAAACTGATGCCATTTGCAAATAAAAGAGTAAAAACCCCTATGTCAGAAACCAGTAGGTGCAATAGTTTTCAGTGGTTCCAAAACAAATCAAATTCCTGCTCAAATTGTCGTGGGTTGGCGAGGCAGGTTGGGCAGAAGTAGGGCGAGGAGAGTCATGAGGCTATTTTTTAAGCCTGTTTTTACACAGTGTGTACCAATGTGTCCCGGTTTGAGCGACACAGGACTAACTTCTCTCCTGCTGCTGGGGAAAGCTGCACTTTTAGAAGGCTCTAGTGTCTGAATTAATGAAAATATTTACTTTATAGCCAGACAGGTTATGTGGGATAAGCAGGGCTGGGTGATGCTGAGGAGGAACAAGGCCAGATGACGATGAGGATGAGCAGGGCTGAATGATGCTGAGGATGAGCAGGGCTGGGTGATGATGAGGAGGAGCAGGGCTGGGTGATGCTGGGGCTGAGCGGGGGTGGGTGATGGTGAGGATGAGCAGGGTGATGCTGAGGAGGAGCCGGGCTGGGTGATGCTGGGGCTGAGCAGGGCTGGGTGATGATGAGGATGAGCAGGGCTGGGTGCTGCCGATGTTGAGCAGGTCCGGGTGATGGTGGGGGGCTGAGTAGGGCTGGATGATGCTAAGGAGGAGCAGGACTAAATGATGATTAGGAGCAGGGGTGTGTGATGCTGGGGTAGAGCAGGGCTTGGTGATGATGAAGACGAGCAGGGCTGGGTGAGGCCAATGTTGAACAGGTCTGGGTGATGTTAGGGGGCTGAGTAGGGCTGGATGATGGTGAGGAGGAACAGGGCTGGGTGATGCTGAGGATAAGCGGGTGTGGGTGATGCTGGGGGTGAGCAGGGCTGGGTGCTGATGAGGATGAACAAGGCTGGGTGCTGCCAAGGCTCCCAAGTGCTGCCATTCTCCACAGCTGAGTGCAGCAGAACAGCTCCGGAGATGTTCTGCTCACCCTGTCAATGTGTACTTGGGGAGTCCTTAATCCACGGGTCGCTGACGTGATAAACAATAATGTCTCTTTTGGAGCTGTTACGACTTATCATGTTAATGGGCACTTAGGGAGCCTTTAATTGGTGATTTGTGCATGCACTGTCACAAAATTTTAAAACACATTTACCATCATTTCTGGGGTGTTTTAGAAGCACCAGTTCACTACGCGGAGAGATGAACAAGCAAACCCACCTAAGGCCACCCGCCCCGCCTGCTCGCCTGCTGCTGCCGGCTCCCTCTCACAGCGAGAGGGACGTTGCTGCTGTTGTAAAACCTATATGGAAATCCAGGCCAAAAAGGTAGTGGCACTAAGGAGTTCCTCTTGGCAAGCTCTTCGGTAGCCACTGTGCCCTGGCAGCGAGCCCGGTGGGTGCCTGGGGAAAGCTCACTCACCACGATTTGCCTCTTTGGCAGCAGACTGGTCCTGTTGGGGCTGGAGTGGGGCACAGACTGAAAAGCAATGATTCCGAGAGCTCTACAAGTGCCCAGCTCAAAGCCCTGTCTT
>VZTM01031129.1:5630-18130 GCA_013400555.1 Jacana jacana | reverse complement strand
AGTCATCATGGCCAGGTTTGCTTCTTAAAGGCATTATTTACCATACAGACACCATAAAGCTTGTCTTTTAGTGCTTCCATCCCCTGCTGTGTGTCCTCCCAGTGGTTGGACCAGGGGCAATGCTGCGTGACACAGCCTGTCAGCTGGCTCTGGCTTCTGCAGACCCCTGCACACCCTCCTGCCCTCTCTACTCGTGGCCTTTGCACGGCACACAGCACATCCCTGGGGATGCTCACACCCATTCCAGATGAAGTTTAACCATCGCTGATTTGCCTTCAGGGTTTTTTTTCCTAACCTGGGAGCATCCAAGAAGGCAGTTGCAGTGCTGAAGGGTGGGTGGGCTTGCACAGAGCATCACCTCCACTGGAGCCTGGACCCCCCCCAAAGGGTGCAGGCAGCGTACAGCTCACCTGGGTCCAAGCATCCTGACACACACCCCCAGGCAGGATCCAGCCCTTCTGGCCCCTCTTCTTGCAGCGGGGTCTGTTTGCAAAGAAAAAAAAAATGAAAAAAAGGAAAATCAATATTTTTCTGCCCGAGCAGCTCAGCGTGGCTGTCAGCAACAGTGATGGGGCGCTGGCTGGGAGAAGACTGGGAGTGGTCGGCTGCAGGAGCAGGGCAGGATGGGTGGGAAGCACCCAGGAGGGCAGGAAACACCCAGGGAAGCACCCTAGGCAGGGGTGATGGTTCTGCTCTTTATTTACATGGTTTGTCCAGGCTTTTTGTGGGGTCCAGAGTCAGAGACAAAAGGCAGGGGGAAGGCAAGCTCTCCAGAAGCATCTGAGCCATTAAAAGTCCAATTCTTGTTGCCTTAAAGAGAGAATGGGATAATTCAGGTGTCCAGTCTGAATCAACATTTAACTTCAGATGAAAATGAGCTTGCTCTGAATCTTCCCTACATCCATCCCACCACCCCAGCCTGCTCTCCTCATCCACCAGTAACCCTTGCTGCCTACGGGCACTGCATCCACCCAGCAGTCCCTTCACACCTTTGTAAGGGCTTTCTCTGCCAGCTTCATCCTCAGGGACCCTTGGCAAGCTCCCACTACCCCAGAGGATGTCTCCTGCCTCTCTGACGTTCCCCATTTCCCAGCCAGCAGCCCTGTTTGGATATCTCCTACTTGGTAGTTGCTCTGATGGCTTTTTCTCTCATTTTTTATTACTCTGCAGACACTGCCACTTGCAGCCTTGTTGTGGCACAGCCACTGCTCCTCCAGTGAGGTGACCCAGCGGTGCCACACGCTGTGGCTGGGGACCTGCTGGCTGTCCCATGGTGGCTGTTGACCATCGGGGTGCCGGGCTGCATCCCCTCCCTGTGCTGCAGGGTGTGGGCAAGTGGCTGCAGCATCACAGTTCTGCCCTTTTTCAAGTGCTGGCTCAAAGAGTTTTGCAGCTAAAATGCCTTTTCCAGCACTGGCTCAGTTTTATTCTCATCCCCTTCTTTAGCGGAAGAAATAACCCAAGTCGGAGCATCTTCATGCCAGGGAGGTCTCTGGGCTCTCTCCTTGAGAGATAGTAAAGGAGATAGTCAAGCTCCTTGGTCTCTTGTTGCCGGTGGCAATGTCATCAGGCAACCTGGCTGCTAATGAGCACGGCGGTGTCACCCTCCTGTGCTGCATCCTCCCTGGAGTGGGGATTCACAGGCGACCGGGCTGGTTTTTGCCTGGTTTGCCAATGGATTGTGGTTTTCTCTTTGTGGTGTCCTGCGAGCCAGCGGGAGGTGATGGAAAAGGAGGGTTTGCTCATACAGCATGCGGGGAGGAAAGGCCCTGGGAGCAGCACAAACAAGTTCCAAAGGGCCATTTCAGTCCACTTTTAAACAAATCTATTTTCCTTGTGCCTACAGCAGCAGCATGTGGGGTCTGTGCAAGCAGAACTGCAACTTAACTGCCCTAGAACAGGCTGGGACCCAGAAATGTGTGATGTCTCTGGCTGGAAAATACTTGAGAAGGGGAAAGGGAAGCAAGGGAGAAGCAATTTGCTGGTGGCAGGGAGAGCCCTCGGCTCTGCTCCTCTCTGACGGTCTGTGCTGGGTTTCCAAGGGCAGGAGAGGGTTTGCCCATTCCTCCTGCTGCCCCTGCAGGGTCTCTGCCCTGGGTTTTCCAGCCTTCCCAAGGCTTCTCTGCATCTGCTCATGGCACAAACCGTACCTTTTCTCTGTCTCAGCAGGCTGAAAAAAATATATAAAACCACAATAAAATAAAATACCACTTTTCTGCTGCTTCGGGAGAGCAAGGGAGAACAATTTAACGACATTGAGGTTCCTCAGACAATTTTCCAGATGAACTTGCTTTCACTCCTGGTCTCTGGCAGTGATGGACTTTAGTCAGACTCAACAAAAGTGTGGTTTCCACCCCCAGAACTCCAGTCAGGCTCAGCCCAGAGGCCCTGGAGAAGGCGAGATGCCAGATGCCAGGGCTGGATGCTTGGGGCGTCGAGGGTTCTAAGGAATCTTCTGCAAATTTAATGTTCTCCACTTCCGTGGGCAGAGTTTTGGTAACACAGGGATGCATTTGCTTGCTTATTTATTAATTTATTTATTTGTGGCCCCATTAGTTGATCCATTTGCATCGAGTCTTGGAAAAAAAAAAATAAAGTGTCGTCTCCGAATTGAATGACATGAATTATTTCGACCCAACTTACTAATTAAGACCTCATTAGCAGCCCAAATTTGTGATAGATCAGCAGTGGACTTGGCACAGTGGTTTAATTTAATGATTTCTTGCATTACTTTGTTAATCATCTTTAGTCTGATTTAATTTATGCCAATGTGACTATCCTAATTTCTAATTAAGGCATTGATGGCAGGGACACCACCACCGCCTAAGAATTTCAATCAAGGATGGTACAAAAGCGGCTCCTGCTTCTTATTTCCCCCGGGACGGTTGGGTGGGTGGCCGGGAAGAGGATGCTGCAGCCCCGAGTCGGACCCCAGCTCCGGCTGGGAATTCTCCTCGTATCCCCCAAAGGCGAGCTGATCCCAAAGCTCCAGTAAGCACCAGTCCCTGCTGGATGGTGCCACCTGTCCAGGATCGCTCGCTCCAGCCAGAGACGTGCCGGCACGGGATCGGCCCTGGAAAATTAGGGAGTTTGCAGGAGAGAACATCTGCTAATGCGAAACATTTACGCCACCAGTCGATATAAATTTATTTAGTGCAATAAATGACATAATTGAATTTTTATTTCCTTCATATATTTCACTAAAATAACGAATATTTTGAGCATCCCCGGCCTACAGATGTCTTTCACAGGAACGTATTTCCTGTAATATTACTCTTGTATAAAACTGACATTTAAATGGTTTAATAAATGAGCAGTTGTTTGACTTGTTTCAGTTTCAATACATTCTGGTGTATTAATAAAATATATTTCAAAAGGAAGCTCGATAGACCGTGCTATAAAAATCCTTGATTTATTAGAGATACGTTTGCTATTAGTTGGGACAGATACTCAAAATGTCATTAAGGTTAAAATAATAATCAATCAAACTAATTAGACCCTATTTTTCATATGCAAATATAATTAAGCATACATCTCTCAATAACTTTAAAGAGAATTATTGAAGCTGCACAAAGTGTGCTGAGTCCTTACTTGAGCTAATGAAATGACAGCGCCTTCACTTGCATATGCAAACAAAATTGATTAGCCACTTTGCTCTTCGCCTAATAACTCAGAGAGGCTGGGGCAAGAGGGGGGGCGGGCTGCCACTTGGGGACCCTGCCACCCCCTCCCCCTGTGTCCCCCTGGCACTGGGACCACCCCTTGGGCTGGGGTTTGGTGTCCCAGGCACTTTCCCACACGTCCCGCTCGCGGCTTTGAGGATAAAACCACCATCTGCAGCTACGGTTTACCCTTGTTTGCTGATGTTTTCCCCGGCAAATCATCCCAGCTCTTTATTTCAAGGGAAAAAATAGCATTTTGCTACGAGAAGGGTTAATAAGAGATGTTTATTTATGAACTCAGCATATTACTGTTGCATAATTTGAATACAGTGCCTATGAGCTTTTTTTATTGCATGCTATAATTTCATTTTTAAAGCTTTCCCTATGCCATACTTTAAAAATGATATCGCAAACAAGAAATAAATTCTGTTTTGCAGCTGTGCTAACTATATTTACCCATGGGATACACTATTTTGTCCTTGACATAAATCCCTTGGGATTTCACTCGGAATTACTTTGGCACGCCACATTCACTACATCAGGGTATTGTACAGCGAGCCGAGCGCGGGGGCTCTGCCTGAGCCGCCGGATCGCTGCGCGGAGAAAGAGGCACTTGTTTAGCATATTACCATGAAAATCAGTCAACTCGCACATTAACGATTGTCAAGAAACCCAGGCGAAGGGAAAGAAGGGAAATAACCGTGGATTAAACCAGCGAGGATCCCCCAAGAAGAGGGGAGGGGGAAGGGGGAGGACACCGGGAGAAGGGGGGGGGGTGATGCCCTCCCACCCGCTGCAGAACATCATGGTGCTGGGCCTTCTCCCCCTCGTCCCATCATATGGATGTTGTCCCCATCCCTGGGCACCCCAAAATGTCCCCGGGGTCCTCTCCAGGTGCCCTTCCTTCCTTCCACAGGGAGGGGAGGAGGGTGCCTGGGTGTTGCTGTGTGCGATATGCAATTTTTTTTGGTTGGTTGGGTTCTTTTTCTGGAATTGGCAGCACCTCAAGGCTTTATTTGCAGCAAAGGGGTCAGGTAATCAACCTCTGAAGACGTGCACATCCGTCAGCAGCTCGGGTCCCTGCCCAGCCAGCGGCTCTGCTCCTCCACAGCCCCGAGGTGGATAAGCCACCTCTGGATACAGCTCTGCCTGTTAATTGGGGGCCTCATTTTCTGCAGGTGTCAGGCTCCAGGACATCAGATTTAACGAAATTCAGCTTCCCCCCCCCCGCCCCCTGCCTCTCCCCGCTCGACTCTACAGGCAGAAGCACCGGAGCTGCCATGAAAAGGGGGTTTGTGCCTTTTGCACATGGTGGGAACCGGAGGCAGATATGACACTGTCAGCATCTCTCGGGGGACGAGCATATTTTTGTCGATCATGTAGCATCAGGTTCTCGTGTCACTGCATTACGGAGCTTGATGGCACTTAATACACCATGACAAGGTGTAACATCAGAAATGGAACACAAAATGAGATCAAACGGCACCGTGGTCCCCAGAGGGCCCGATCAAATCCAAGGTATGGAAATTTGAAGGGGGAAAGAAAAAAAAAAAATGCAAACTCTCCCCTCCTCTCCCCACCCCCCCCCATTCCTTGCCCATGGAAACCTTTTGAATCCTATTATCCCGGGCAGCCAGCAGCCAGGCTGGGCTCTGGAGACGAGGGGAAGGTGGAGCCCTACGGGGTGGCCATCTCACCCTGTCCCTTGCCTGCCACAGAACCTGCAGACACCCCTGGCACCACAGCCCCAGTGCCTGTGGTTCCCACTGGAGGGGGAACCCCCAGCCTCAGTGCTCACCCCATGTCCTGGGGTCCCATTCCTTTCCTTTTCAGCCCCCAGCACGCACAGAGAGATGCTCACCGGCCTCCTGGAGGTCGAGTGTCAAACCTCTGCCATGTCCCCTCCTGGGGTGACTTCCCAGGACAAGGTCCTGTCCTGGGTGTCTGCAGGTAATGATTAAGCCAAGTGGGCAGTGGACAAGGGAAAATGTTTCTTGGGAGGGACCCTGATGGGTGGTTTCTGATCATACGAGCCAGTTCCATCAGGAAAATGAGTTAAAGGCAGAACATTTGTGGGGAAAAAAGGAAAAAAAAAAAAGAACAATCATTTTCTCATATCTCAGCAATTTTGAAAAAAGGAAAGAAGCCATTTTTCAGCAAAGAAGAACTCTTTTCATTTGGAAAATGTTAACCAGATGTTTGCAAAAAGTACGTCATGGAAAGAATGAATGAGATCCCAGGGTTGGGACTAACCCCACGTCCCCAAGGAGCGGCTGGGCTGTGCTGCTGGGCTGCTCCTTGCTGAAAACAAAGGCAGATGCACTTTGGAAGCCACCACTGGCAAAAGAGTTAACACCCAGCGCCCAATGGACGTGGTACAAACCACAGAGGGCGAGGAGTGTAATTGCAAACATGTTAGCTGGCCCCAAGAAAGGGCTTCCTTCATCCTGCCTGGCTCTCAGGCATCCACCAACCCTCCTCCTCATCTGATTTCATCCATAATTCGTAGCCCCAGGGTGCCATCACCTTCCCAGCTTAAGAGTAGCCACTTGCTTATGCGTCACTGGCCTTGGTGATGCCCTCGCTGCTGCCACATCCCCTGTTCCCACCTCACCCACAGCCAACAAGAGCCAGTTGCCCCATCCTGGAGCCCAGGCAGGGACCAGAGAGCTGCAGGTGTTGTCCCTCAAAGTCTTGGGACAGAAAGGTCTGCACCAAGAGCTGACTCAGCCACCTTCATCAGCTCATGGATGTGTGCCCCGCTGGGATGTGCTGGGCACTGGTGATACTGGATGTATCCAAACCCATTGCCATTTTGGCCCCTTTTTCCTGCCCCTGCAGCTGGACAAAGGGCCATGAGGGGGTAGCTCACTGGGGTCTCCTCCCAAACAGGATGCTGGACCCTCCAACCAGACTGGACCTTGAGTTCTCCCAGCCACCCCAGGGCTGGGGCTCAACTGGACACTGGAGAGCTCTGGTGTGAGATTAAGGGCAGGTGATCACAGAATCACAGAATGCTATGGGGTTGGAAGGGACCTCTGGAGATCATCCAACCCCACCTACCCCCCCGCCTAAGCAGTTCCACCCAGAGCAGGTCCCACAGGAACGTGTCCAGGCAGGGTTTAAATGTCTCCAGAGAAGGAGACTCCCCTACCTCTCTGGCTAGGGTTCTTCCAGGGCTCTGTCACCCTCAAAGGGAAGAAGGTCCTCCTCATGTTTAGATGGAACTTCCTATGGTCAAGTTTGTGCCCATTCCCTCTTGTCCTGTCCCTGGGCACCACTGAAAAAAGCCTGGCCCCATCCTCCTGACACCCACCCTTTGAGTATTTCTAGGTGTTGATCAGATGCCCCCTCAGCCTTCTCTTCTCCAGACTGAACAGACCCAAGTCCCTCAGCCTTTCCTCGGAAGAGAGATGCTCCAGGCCCCTCATCATCTTTGTAGCCCTTTGCTGTCCCCTCTCCAGCAGTTCCCATCCCTGTCCTTCATGAACTGGGGAGCCCACAACTGGACACAGTGCTCCAGGTGACTGGTTGGGTGGGTTTTTTCCTGCAAGTGATGCTTGCCACTGCAGACTGCATCGGTTAAAACCCGCCCAGGTACGTGACCCCCACCTCTGCAGAGCTGCGTGCGGGACGGAGCCGGAGGCGGTGTGGGAGCGGTGGATCCACGGCTGGGCTGGAGCCAGTTAGTGCAAATTATGCAGCAAACCCCAGAGCATCTGGGCTTTTACACTCTTGTGTCTTCTATTGTATATAAATATTTTTTTTTATTAGTTTTTTTTTAGTGGCAAAACCTAAATGCAATCAGAACGAAAGGCCGAGGCAGCATCTGAACGGCAGCAAGCGCTCTGCCAGGAGGGGTAATAACCCTGTGCAGGGATCCCAGCACTGGTTAAATGAGGAGTCTTCAGCCTCTGGCTTCACCCAGGGCCATGAAGATCAGCAAATCACTAATAGGGCTGAAGCTCCACAAACAGCTGAAGGGAGAAAACCTGCCAGAGGCTGCTCCTGCGTGATGACCTGGACCCCCGCAGGGTCCCAGGTGGTGGCCACCCACGTCCCCTACACCCCTCTAGCCCCCAAGTGACAGCAGCAGGAGGTGAGGCTGTGAATAAACTGAGATAGAAACCAGGCAGGGGGGAGACTTTGCAACACTGCAAGGTTAACCCTGCAATTAACAGCCTTTGTCTCTTTGTTATGAACAATCGTAATCATTCATGGTTGGCTTTTCTTTGGGTGCCTGGATCCGTCTCCCTCTCCCCCCTGCCGCGTAGGCGCTGCCTCTCTCTCTCTTCTCCTCCGACCACCCGAGTTCATCGCTCACTTCAACGTGGCTCATCCCAACCGTTTGTTAGAGCACAAAATGGATCATCTGATGAACAGTAGCCCCAGCAGCTGCTGAGGAGCACAAACCAGGAGCAATTAACACCGATTCTGAACACAATGATAAGCCAGGATTGCCAAAAGCAAAGCTCTCCCCGTGCCCCCGCAGTGAAGGTCCCTCTGGTTGCATGGAAGCCAGAAGAGTGGCTCACTCTTCCTCCCTCCTGGCTGCCAGCTTGGCCACCTGACCTACTCACCCCTGGGTTGTCCCCAGCCCCTGCTCCTGGGCATCTCCCAGCCACTTCTCCACAGCCTCACGCTTCCTCTCTCCTCTTTTCCCAGGGCCTTTCCTTGTCCATGCAACCGCAGAGGCTGAAGCTGGGCACCCAACTGCCACCTTGGGAACAGTCCCCAGCACGAGCATGGCATTAGGAGCAGCCAGCTCCTGGGATGGGCTTTGAGCTTGGTTAGGAGCTGGTTGTCTTTAAGTGGTCATCTATTAATTGCCAGGCTGAGTGACATCACACAACCCTGACAGAGCATGTACAGACAGACCTTCATGACCAGCATCACCAGTCCCCCTGCACCATGGTGGGGCAAGGTCTGTTCCCACCAGCCACCAGCAAGCCTCCACTAACACAACCCCAGGATCCCTCCAGAAATATTTCTGGGACTCATTTGGACAAGTTTTAGTGGCTTTGAGCATCCTCCCTGCCCCCCAGGCCAGGGGAGGATGGCAGGGTGGCCTGAGGACATGCTGGACATCCTGAGGTGGCCATGAGATCTGTGATTCCTCCGTGAGAGAGGTCAGGGGAGACAAATGCCCACTGGGGCGGGTTTTGACACTCATGTGTCTCCATTTCATCACTAATACACACAATTAATAAACTTAATTACACGTAAAATTGTGGCAGCTGAAAAATTAGTGCAATTCTTTCTCCTCCAGCTTTGCACCAAGCCTTTGCTGAGGACCATGGGGTGCAAAGGTGGCACCGCAGCAGCCATCCCTCCTCATCCCATGTCTCTCCATGCAGCCAGTGTCCAAGAGATGAAGCCCAGGTGTCTGTGGGACCCGGCATGAGCTCTGGATGGGGCTTTGAACAACCTGGTCCGGTGGGAGGTGTCCCTGCCCAGGGCACAGAGGTTGGAACTGGATGATCTTGAAGGTCCCTTCCAACCCAAACTATCCTGTGATTCTATGATTCTCTGTGCTGGAAGGTGGCAGAGCTTTTGCCTACCTTTACTCCATGTCCTGTGTTTGGAAACACTCCCCATAGCCCCCTTCACCTTCAGCAAACCTCTCCCCTAGGGTCCACAGCGCCGGTGTGGGCAGAGAGCTGCCTCCTCTCTCTGATTTTGGCTGGGCAGGGACAGTTCTTTGTGTCTGTGAAGCACTGCTCACTGTGCAAAGTGATCAATCCCTGCTTGCTGGAGGATTAAACAAGTACATGACACAGAACCTCGCCCCCTTGCAGACAGCACTGGTCCCTCACACCTTGTGCAGATCCCAGAGGGCTTGGGAGAGGAGAGGGATGTCTGTCACGGGGAGGGATGGGCACTCATGGGGAGGGTAGGGCTAACCCTCTGCAATGCTGCTCAGCTCCCTCTGGGTGGGCTGCTGTGGGAAGGTGAGAGAGATGCCTCCTAATACCTGAAGAAGCTACAGGAGAGCTGGAGAGGGACTCTTTGTCAGGAAGTGTAGTGACAGGACAAGGGGTAATGGCTTTAAATTGGAAGAGGGGAGATTTAGATTAGATACTAGAAAGAAATTCTTTGGTGTGAGGGTGGTGAGACACTGGCTGAGGTTGCCCAGGGAAGCTGTGGATGCTCCATCCCTGGAAGTGTTTAAGACCAGGGTGGATGGGGCTTGGAGCAACCTGGTCTTGTGGGAGGTGTCCCTGTCCAGGCAGGGGGATTGGAATTTGATGATCTTTAAGGTCCTTTCCAACTCTAATAATTCTCTGATTCTTTGATTCTATGCCCAGTTGGGCCACTGGCACCTCATGTGGGTGTGAGCAGCCCACCCAGTGTGTCCAGGAAAGCCGGGATGCTGGTGGTCTTGGTGGTCTCCATCAACCACCATCTCTGGTTGCCCTGTCCAGGGGGAGAAGGGGTTAACAGCTCCCTTCAGTGCCGCAGCACTAAAGTTCATTACTTTTGCTAATTGCTTTGAAGTCAGTGATTCAGCAGCTAATGGAAAATGTATCTCTAGGTAATAGATTAATTGGCCGCTGCTGACCGCTTTGCAAGGGGGTGTCAGGGCAGGAGCTGCAGCCCCACCTCCAACCACCCACACCAGGGCCACCCAGCACCACCCAAACGTGGCTTCCCAGTGCCTGGCTGGCAACTCAGTACCACAGAGAGCTAGTCCCAGCCCCGGAGGCCACGGGGAGCTATGCTTGGGCTGGGGACACTGCTGTGTGACCCCAGGCTGTGGTTGGGTGGACAGGCAGCTGGGCTTTGTGTGACAGCATGGTGGCCCAGTGCCACACTGGGTGGCAGCTCAGGGAACGGCTTTCTCTCCTGCCTTGCCACAAACACTTTCCCCTAATCTTCAAAAAATGGAAAAATTAAAATGGGTGTGTGCAGGACTAATTTAAAGGCAGTCCCACCAATGACACCGCCGGTGTCACCAGAGAAGCTCCTCTTTCCCAGGTAATGAATGTGGCCATAAGTACTTTGCAACCATATGGTGATTATGCTTAATAAAGGACATTTTCTGTAATTAAACAGTTTTATTCAGGCATTATTAGCCCTTTAAGTTGAAAAATAGCTTGAGCAGAGGTGTAATAAGGTGCTTGCATCTGCATTTGGTGAACAGATGGATGGGAAGCTCCCATCCTCGTGCCGAAGGCCCGGTCACGGGGCTGGGAGTCACAACGTGCCAGGAGGTGCAGCTGGTATCCACGACACGGGCCACCCCGTGTGCTGAATGCCAGGCTCAGGACCCCACCGTGTGCCTGGGGAAGGCTGTGCCACCCTGCTCCCCTCTTCTGGGATGCTGTTACCAATGTCTCTGTTCCGGGGACTGCCGGGACCCCGTTTGCAACCACAGCACCAGGACCGCAGCCACCGCCGGGACATTGCTCCAGCTCCCCGTCCCCAGCGCTGATTTGAATAATTCAGTGTGGCCTCGTCTCGGGGGCACCGTTGTCTTCAGCAAAGGCAAATCAGCAGCCTGGACAGCCTGTTAAGAGGGCCCCAGCCCGCCGCCTTCTTCTGTAAATCAGGATTAATGAGACGGTGGAGGAAACTCAAAGCCCAGCGCAGCTCTGCTGGCAGCTCACGCCGTGCTGCAAGCAGTGGCTGCCTTCAGGTCCCCTGGCAGTGGCTGTGCCAGCCAGCATCGTGTCAGTACCTGGTCCTCACCCTGTGCCACCACTCCTCCATCACACCCCAGCAGTGCCACACGGTCGGTGGTCCCTGACACACACCCCAGGGCTCAGTGAGGGGAACATGCTGCTGTGGAGCTGAGCAAGGCACCATACCACCAGGGCTGGGCCATGGGTGGCATCCCACAGGGACCAAGTGGTGATGGCCAGGGGGCCAGGCTTGAGCATCCTCTTTGGAAAGTGGTCCTCAGTGCCCGGTGGGCTCTGGTCCCACCTTTGTACCAGAAGGTTGTGCTGGGCTCCCCATCCATCTCAAATTCCCTGCTCCCACCAGATCTGGCCATAAGGGTCTCCTTCCAGGTGTCCTTGCCCACTCTCACTGACACTCATCGTGCTCTCAACCCTGAGATTCCTCTGGGAGATGGACCAGGCTGGGGCAGAAACCCTGCAGAGAGCTGCCCGTGCTGCTGGCGAGCCGTGTCCTTCCACCGGAGAAGGGTTCAAGAACTGGGGCTGCGACCCTGCCACACAGCCGTCCGTCACATTTTGGTGCAGTTTTGTGTCCGTAAGGAGGTGGCGGGGTTTGTGTCAGACCCCACCAGCGCCGGAGAAGAGGAGCTGAGGGCAGAGCCAGCGCTGACCGGAGGGGAGAGAGGTGTGACATTGCTGGGAGCGGTTTTTTTTCTCCGTCTGAATTTGTGCGGCCTGTCCTCTAATCATTTGTACGTTATCCATCATCCTCTGCCTCCCCATCCCCGCTGTCGCGCGGCTCCAGGCAATCTATCTTGCGGTTAAAAAATTGTCTCTCTTACACAGGGGCTTTCAAACAAGACAAATAGAAAGAATAAGATCTGGTATTGAGACGCTGTGTACAGGGTGTGATACATAAAGCGGCGGGTAAAAGATCCCCTCTGATTGTCGGGAGCAGATCTACGGCACTGTCAGCAGGGCACAGTCTGGCCGCAGTGGGAACCAGTGGGAGTTGTCTCCAGACGAGAGGCAGCATCTCCTCTCCACTCCAGCCCTGGGGAGGAGCCCTGCCAGCCCCAGTGTGGGTACCACACAGCCGGATCCACCATCCTCGGTGGCCTTGATGGCACCTGAGGATGAAATCTGGCAGGCTGGCACAGAGCCCACCTCCACCATCAACCTGCGGCTCCCAGTCTGCTGGGGCTGACCCCCA
>VZTM01031128.1:137052-154164 GCA_013400555.1 Jacana jacana | reverse complement strand
GTGATGGGGAAAAGGAACACCAGTTGTGCACTGGTTTGGGGTTCCCTGCTTCTCACCTTAGGAGCGTAGTCAGGCAGCTCTGTCTCTTTATGGAGAAAAGCTGTTACCTTGTGAACCCCATTAATTACCACTCGTTTACTCTAAGTTGCCATTGAGACTGGGAAAACTGAAAATGGGAAGGGAAGAAGTGGTTCTTAATGGTTTGGTTGAAGATAAACCAGTGGGTGATGAGAGAGAGTCTTGATTGAGCTCCATGGAGGTGTGTGTTACGGCTGAAAAAAGGATACTCTGAACTTTCTGGCCATGTCTATGGGGAGGAGGAGCAGCTGAGGTATTGGGAAGGCAAATGAGATGAGTCATTTCTGGGGAACCTGGCTGGGAAGCAGATGAGCCAGGATCCTCATGGCTTCAGGTACCATTGGAGAAAATAAAAGCTAGTGCTGAAAGTGAGCTTCCCGTTGGGCTGCCTGTCTCGCCCCTCGCTGACGGTGCTGCTGCTGCTGCCCCTGGCTGGAGTCCTCACCACGGGGTTTTACAGCCTGCCCTCATGGCTGTCACAAACTGCAGCTCCAAAGTTTAGGACTGTTAAATAAGAGAAGGAGTTGTGGGGTTCAGCCTGGAGAAGGGAAGGCTCTAGGAGACCATAGAGCTCCTTCCAGTCCCTCCAGGGGCTCCAGGAAAGCTGGGGGGGTACTCTGGGTGAGGGAGGGGAGTCATGAAGGGAAAGGGTTTGACACTGACAGAGGGGAGATGGAGCCAAGATGTGGGGAAGAAGTTCTTTGGTGTGAGGGTGGTGAGAGCCTGGCCCAGGTTGCCCCGAGAAGCTGTGGCTGCCCCATCCCTGGAGGGTTTCAAGGCCAGGCTGGAGGGGGCTTGGAGCAGCCTGGTGTGGTGGGAGGTGTCCCTGCCCAGGGCAGGGGTGGCACCGGGGCGGCTTTGAGGTCCCTTCCAACCCCAACCTTGCTGGAATGTATAATCTGGAAGGGAGAAGCGATGTGGACAGCTGACTCGCTGTATGCGGTATTCCAGAATTCAGGGAATTCCCATTTTTCTGGGAATGGATGGCCGTTATGGATCTCCAGAGGCAGATTAAACCCCAGAGTTTTACAGGAGGTGATCACAAAATGAAAGACCAGTGTCTAAAGCTGTTGAGTGGGCTCTGTCTCCTGAGGCTGTGCCGGTTCCCGGCGTGTGTGTGCACACAGACGGGTCTGTCAAGTGAACAGCGGGTTGTTGTCGCCTGGTTCTCGCTCCCGCCTTTCGCTTTAAGGGTGTCCCTTAAAGCCTCTGCCTTAAACCCCTGGCACAGGGCAGCGGGGGGAGCGGAACGGGGCAGGGGGGGAGCTGACACGAAGGGGGACACTCCGTTTGCCGTCTGACATCTCTCAGCTGTGGGCACGTCCCCCGGCCCCAGCGTCCCCTTTTTAATGAAGCCTGCTAATCACATAGACACCGGGGCACAGATCCAGGCTGCCTGTGCCAGAGGAGGATACCGCCCCAAGTTGTGCACTAATTGGCTCCACATCGTAGGAAATCTGGTGTTATTTCAAGAACAGCATCCTTCACGAAACAAGGCAGAAATGAAGCGCTGGGTGTTTTTACCCAGGCTCCTATTGCCTCACTCTGTGCCCGGGTGTCAGCCCAGAATTAGGGACACCCAGGTGCAGAACAAAGACCTCTGTCCCATCCGAATCCTGACCAGAGTGGAGTTGATCTGTTTTTCTTTGCTTTCCACATTCACTGCCCTGGTGTGGTGTTGGATGTTGCTGCCCAACTTGGCTGTCCCAGGGAATCCCGAGGGAGAAGCTGAAGTGGGGTGAGGTTCTGGCCCTTGAGGACGGGTGGGAGGTTGTTTGGATTTGTGAGTCAGGTGGTTTGTCACCTAAAAAAAGGGATGAGTATTGCCAGTTTCCAGTGTTGAAATTTAAATTGTTCTTGTGGGGTTTGAGATCCAAAGCCCGGCTGGGAGGAGAGCGGCCCTGTTAGCATGGTCATCCTTGTCGGTGTGGGAAGGGCTGCAAAGTGTTTGCTCCTTGGAAATAAGAGACTCCCTTGATTCAGGTCTGTCCTGGGTTTTAAGATTCTTATCCCAACTTGTTTTTCTGTATGCACACACACATGTGCTGTACATTTCTGCAGCAGCAGTTGGGGTGGTGGAACGTGTATTTTAATGCATTGAGCCAAGCGGGCGAGTGCTAGATGTGAGTGGGGATTCTTTGATGTGCCACACTTGAACTGGAGACCAGTGGTGACTTATTCCTCCCCTCCTCCTCCCTGTAACGATTAAGGGGAAAAGTGTGCTGAGCTGTAAGAGATGCTGTCGCTTCCCAAGAGCCCACCAGGCAGGGCTGTGTCTTTCTGGTGGGTGAGTACAGCCCCGGTCACCAGGAATCGCTCATCAAGGGGGATCCGATCAAAATACAAAGGACATGGGACTGTTGGAACGGGACCAGCAGAGGGCCATGAAGATGGTCTGAGGGCTGGAGCACTTCTGCTGTGAGGGCAGGCTGAGGGAGCTGGAGAAGAGAAGGCTCCGGGGAGACCTTAGAGCAGCCTTCCAGTATCCGAAGGGGCTACAGGAGAGGGACTCATCAGGGAGTGGAGTGACAGGACAAGGGGTAACTGCTTTAAATTGAAAGAGGGGAGATTTAGATTAGATACCAGAAAGAACTTCTTTGGTGGGAGAGTGGTGAGAGCCTGGCCCAGGTTGCCCTGAGAAGCTGTGGCTGCCCCATCCCTGGAGGGGTTCAAGGCCAGGTTGGAGGGGGCTTGGAGCCACCTGGGCTGGTGGGAGGTGTCCCTGCCCAGGGCAGAGGGTGGCACTGGGTGGGCTTTAAGGTCCCTTCCAACTCTAACCATGCTCTGGTTCTGTGACTATGATACTATGATAATGCATCCGTGCCTGCTTTTGGGCTCGCTTAATTACTTGTTGGTTTGTTTTTTTTTTTTTCTTTTCTTTTTTAAATGGCTGAGGATGATGAATTTGACTCTGCAAACCTACCTGGAGATTTACAGTAGCAAATTAACAGGAGCGCTTGCTTATGGATTACTAGATCACTTTATAACTTCATGATTGAATTCAAACTGCCAAACTAAATTTCCTCTCGCTGAGAGTGTAATCAAACCCATTCAAGGAACTCTTGCCTGAGAAATTGTAGATATAAACAGCAATTGCTTATTTCAGTAAACACACTTGTTCACTGCCAAACTAATCACGTTATTGCAGATGGAATCCCTCTATGCGGCTTTTCTTCCCTCTCGCATTTAATTGACAGCAAGATGAATCATATCTGTATCAATTCCTGGGGCGCTCATCACTTCGCTGTGTTCCAGGGCTCCTCTGCCCGGGGCTCTGCTCGGGACGCTGGCCTGGCCTTGGCTGCCAGCCCTTCCTTCTGTAGAAGGGGGTTAAAACCAAAACAATACGGTCAAACCCGAATTCTGGTGCTTCTTGAACTCTGCCCGTTGTTGTCTCCGGATCCTCTTCTGTTCCTGAAGGGGAGTTGAGGTGCTCCTGAAGGGGAGTTGTGGTGGTGCTCCTCAAGGGGAGTTGTGGTGGTGCTCCTCAAGGGGAGTTGTGGTGGTGCTCCTCAAGGGGAGTTGTGGTGGTGCTCCTCAAGGGGAGTTGTGGTGGTGCTCCTCAAGGGGAGTTGTGGTGGCGCTCCTGAAGGGGTGCTGTGGGGTTCCTGAAGGGGAGCTGTGGTGGTGCTCCTGAAGGGGTGCTGTGGGGTTCCTGAAGGGGAGCTGTGGTGGTGCTCCTGAAGGGGTGCTGTGGGGTTCCTGAAGGGGAGCTGTGGTGGCGCTCCTGAAGGGGAGCTCCATGCTGTGAAAACAGCCCCATGTTTCTCGGAAGAGGGGCCTGCCCGAAACGTGGTGCAAAGCTGATGCTGAGATTTTTCCCTTGTATTAAAGAGCCCAAACACCTGCAAGACTAAGCCACAAGTGGTTTGGGCCTTCGTGGTTTCCTCCTTGTTGCTACTGTCCCCAAGTCACAGGGTGGCATTTAGGGAAGCAGGGACAGCTGTGTGTCTGGGCTGGCTGTACTGGCACACCAGTAAAAGAGTACTGGATGCACTGGTGTCCCCAGGGAAAGAAAAGGACAGTGACAGTGTCCATGCCATCCAGAATGCTGTGGCCTTGTCTCAGCTTCCAGGTTCTGTGTGGGCAGGGGAACACCATACAATCAGAACCATTCAGGTTGGAAGAGACCCTCGGGATCATCCAGTCCAACCATCAGCCCCACTCTACAAAGTTCTCCCCTACACCAGATCCCCCAGCACCACATCTCAATGACTCTTGGTTGCCATGGTTTGGGCAAACTGGCCATCAAAGCTCTGCAGAGGCAGTGGCCATCAGAGGGGTCCCAGCAAACCCCCGTGGCAGCACAGGGGCTGGAGGGACATCTCCATAATCACCAGGCAGGGGAGATGGCAGGGGTGGCTGCATCCTCTCCCTCTTCATGTCTGTTGCTCCCTGGAAGAAACACCTTCTGGAACTGCATCACTGAATCATACAGGAGGGATCGAAGTTTCTGACTGCACTTTAGGGGATAGGAAAGCTTTCAGTGCTGCTGGAGGTGAGTGGGCTGAGGAGAGAGCAGGGCAGGAGGCACAAGTGGGTGGGCATGTGCGGGATTCGTTGCTCAGAACGGTGCAGGAGCTGGATTCCTCAGCTGGTGGCTGTGCAGAGGTGAGAGCTGGGGGGGGCTGGAGCTGGGAGCTCATGGCCGTTCTCCTCCTGCTCCGCTTCCACTCACCTCCCCGCTGCCTGCGCTTGAGGGCTGTGGTGGGTTTAAACAAGCTGTTAATGAGGAGACTCTTCGTTAATGTGCATGTACAGTGGGTAGCTGAGCCCGTGCCCAGGCGCTTGCTGGGCTGGAGGTGTCCCCAGAGGGAACCACAGGCACAGGGCTTGGGAAAATCAGTGTCGTACTGTAGCTCGGGTCTTCATTTGCCAAACTTTGGCTATCAGAAAGAGTGGTCAGAGCCTGGACTGGGCTGCCCAGGGAGGGGTGGAGTCCCCATCCCTGACTGTGTTTCTGAGTCGATGAGATGTGGTGTTGGGGGATCTGGTGTAGGGGAGAACTTTGTAGAGTGGGGCTGATGGTTGGACTGGATGATCCCAAGGGTCTCTTCCAACCTGAATGGTTCTAGGATTCCATGAAAGCTGAGCTGAGGTTTATGAGTAATCAATTTTACCCTATCAAACACACACTCATCTCAGCCCCTCGCTTCGGGGGAGGTTTTGGTAGGGCGCTGAGAGCTAGCCCGTGTGTCTGATCGTTCCCCTGCTGCCCTCGTGTCCTGTACGCCTGACACAGCAGAAAACTGCCTAGAAACAAGGAATATGGGTCATGGGGCTTGAGCACAGCAGCGTATGGAAGCAGGCACGGTGAAGTAGATGAGTGCTAACCCTGTGTTATCCTAGGGCTCCTTCTTGCTCCACGTTGCTTTGATACAACATCGTTATGAAGCGTGGGTAACCTGCCTGGGACTGTTGGAGGTTAGGGTTACAGAAAATGCTGTGATTTTGGTGCACATGTGTGTACACTCAACAAATACAGATGCTCTTCTGATCTCTGTAGGGTGCCTTTGTGCACGTTCAGGCTGCAGAAGCGGTGACTGTTCCAATAAAGAACGATTTCCCCACGAGGGAACAGCAGATTTTGGCCCTGAAAACCACAAGTGAATTCGATGTCCTTGTCATCGGCGGAGGAGCCACGGGATGCGGCTGTGCTTTGGATGCAGTCACCAGAGGTGAGGCTGGGCAGTTTAACTGCATTCTTATTCTTGGCTGACATGGTTTATAACCAACGTAGGTGGGTTTTTTCAGAAGTACTTGCGGGTGGAGACGGTGTACTGTGAATGCCTGCTCATCAAACTTCTTCTGCTAAAGGGAACTTGAATTCAAAATGTCATTCCATGGTGCTGTTTTAGCAGAGTCTGTCTCCTCTGGGCACTTGTGAAAGAGAGAATCAACCTTCCTCAGCTTTGGTGTTTGGAGACCTTGTTTCTGGTTTTGGAGCTAAAATGGAAAAGATGGAAAAGAACCCGATCACCTAAAACATAGTAGATAGCCAAAAAGTTCTTCAGGTTCTTCGTGGACACCAGGAATAGCAGCAAAGCCTGAACCCAGGAGTTCTGTAGCTTGATTTATCATAGAATCATCCAGGTTGGAAGAGACCCCTGGGATCATCCAGTCCAACCATCAGCCCCACTCTACAAGTTCTCCCCTACACCAGATCCCTCAACACCACATCCAACCTACTCTGAAACACAGTCAGGGATGGGGACTCCGCCCCCTCCCTGGGCAGCTGATTCCACTGACTGACCACTCTCTCTGGGAAAAACTTTTTCCTCATGGCCAGCCTAACCCTACCCTGCTGCAGCTTGCAGCCATTCCCTCTCCTTCTATCGCTCATTGCCCGTGAGAAGAGACCAGCACCAACCTCTCTGCAATGCCCTTTCAAGCAGTTGTAGAGAGTGATGAGGTCTCCCCTCAGCCTCCTCTTCCTCAAACTAAACAATCCCAACTCCCTCAATCCATCCTCATAAGCCTTATTCTCCAGGCTCTTCCCCAGCTCCATGTCCCTCCTCTGCACTCGCTCCAGCACCTCGATATCTCTCTTGTGCTGAGGTGCCCAGAACTGGACACCAGACTCAAGGTGTGGCCTCCCCAGTGCTGAGCACAGGGGGACAATCACCTCCCTGCTTCTGCTGGTCACACTATGGTGTGATGATTCTGGGACAGATGCAGCAGTAGGGTCTGCACCACTGGCAGAGGGGTGCAAACTCAAATCTGGTTGTGAGTTTGTCGTGTGTTATAAAAGGTGGCTCGAGGTCTCTTCAGCCCCGCCTCTGCTGCGCTGTGTAACGCACACGGGCATTACGAAAGGTGATCTGTGTTTGTCGTTTCATCAGATACTCTGAGTGCATCAGTAGATTTCTGAGGTGTGAAATACTCCTAGGCACTTGGTTAATGAGTTGTGTATTGTTGCTGTTCAGTCATGGAACTTGCTCTTTTAATATGTTTGCTTGGCTTAACAACAAATTTTGCTTTTCACGTGTTTGACGCATCTTCGCCAATTTATTTCTGATTGTATCCATTAATCTTCAGTCACATTTGACAAAAATAAATTGCTCTGATCTTTGAAAGTCACCAGTAATAATTAGATAGTTTTTAAGGACATGAAACTTTTGGAATCACAAAATCTCAGGGATTGGAAGGGACCTTGAAAGCTCCTCCAGTCCAACCCCCTGCTGGAGCAGGAACACCCAGAGCAGGTCACACAGGAACGCCTCCAGGTGGGATTGGAATGTCTCCAGAGAAGGAGACTCCACCACCTCCCTGGGCAGCCCCTGCCAGTGTTCCCTCACCCTCACCCTGAAGAAGATTTTCCTCATATTTCAGTGGAACCTCCTCTGTTCCAGCTTGCACCCATTGCCCCTTGTCCTGTCATTGGATGTCACTGAGAAGAGCCTGGCTCCATCCTGTCCCCCGCAACCCTTCCTGTCCCTTGACCCTGCATCACCCACGTTAATCTTCTGCAGGGAGAAGATGCCAGGGACGTAGTATGGACAGTGTTGGGGTTACAGAATGACTTTGGTATGAAGCTGTGTGCCTTAACCCATGGAAAGCTTCTCCTGGGAAGCCAGAACACAGCTTGTGCAACAGAGACACCAGCCTGCTTTCCAGTGTGCCTTAGAATAAGTGTTATAACAGTTGGGTTTAATGCACTCTGGGCTGATTTGGGTGACCATCAATGGGCCACGTAGTTCTCCCTTCCTTGTGCTGCCCAAGCTGCTGGGCAACATGTGTGTGCTCTTTTGGGTAAACCATTGGTAGTAGCCCAAAAGGAATGTTTTGTGTGTGTGTGTGTGTGTTCCATGTTCTCTGGGGAGCTCCCCCTGAGCGGTGAGCGTGGCCTTGGCCCGCTCTCCTGGATGGGGGCAGAGGTGCCGGGTGTCCGTCCCTCTGGTGCCGGAGCCGTTAGGGTGACAGAGAGCAAAGAGTTAAAAGCATCCATGGAATTACTCTCTTCCTGCCATGAATAGGAACTGCAATTTGCTTGGGGGAGCGTGGCCCCTGTAATGTACTGTAATGCCTTTCTATTGTGAAATATCCAGGTTTTAATGTGCTTCTGTTTAAGTTCTGTTTTGACTTTTCCCTTAGGAAGGAGGCTAAAATTTTTCATTACACTGTAGACAGTGTGCTACACTTTGAATACAAATTTATCCATGTTCTGAGTAATTTTTCTTGTGATTGTCTCTACCCTGGAGAAGTGTCTTTAATGAATTACATACAAATTGTGTAATTTAAGAAGTTAATTTGGTTTTCTGGTAACACAGGCCTAAAAACAGCCCTTCTAGAAAGAGATGATTTCTCATCGGGGACCAGCAGCAGGAGTACTAAATTGATCCATGGTGGAGTGAGGTACCTTCAGAAGGCCATCATGAAGCTGGATTTTGAACAGGTAATTGTTTAGGCTGGTTGTTAAGCAGAAATTGCTGGTGGACACTTCCCTGTCCCAATTATTGCCAAGTCTCCTCTTGATTTTTTTCCACACTTGACTGTTGTATTCCACAGCTACCACACCTAGAAAGTGTCTTCTCCTCCAGCGGAGGAGACACTTGTCCAGACTGGGGAAACCAGGGCTGCTGCCTTTTTTTTATGGGCAATCTCGTTGCCAAGTCTTGCAGACTGTGTGTGTTCTGGGGGAGGAAGGCAGAGACAGGGCAAAGAGTCTCTGCCCGTCGTGATCAGAAGCCGGGGGACTGAAGCTGTTGTCCCATTTGTTTGGGAATGGGGGCAAAAATCTGGGAAATGAGCGTTGATACATAACTTCTGTCTATTCTTGTGTTGGTGAGGGGCTGATAGTCTGGTTTGGAGAAACTGATTTATCTTCTCATTGAAACCTCTCTCAGTCCGAGAGTGTTTCAGTGGTTATAATGCTGCTACAGAGTGCTGGCTTCTCAGGCACAAACGTACGGAACGTGCCGTGGAGTAGTTGCAGAAATCAACCTTCTTTTGGTTTTTCTGCCAAAAAACAACTTCCTATTGATCAATATCGATTCATTTGGGGAAGGTGGCTCTTGCATTTGCAACTCAGAGTTAGTCTGGGGTTTAACTGTGGGAATCAGGAGAGAATCCGTACTGTGGGATGAGCTGTAACCCTCCTTAAGTGCCCCCTGCCCCCAGGAGTCACGCTGTTCTTGTGGTTTACCTTCACCCGCAGAGTTACTCACCTGACCTGCCCACATGAACCTGCTGAAACTTAAACTTGCTCAGGACTCTTCTTAGCTTTGGAATTTTTCAGCAAATCTCAGTGTGGTTTCAGCAGAACAGTAAAAATGGAGCAAGGTGGTTGCTTGGATAAACACTTTCTTGTTAAAAGCCTCACGTGGGGACAGGCTTGAGTGCCCCAGGATTCATGTGCACACTTGTGTTTTTCAGTACAAGATGGTGAAAGAAGCCCTTGAGGAACGTGCAAACCTGCTTGAGATTGCTCCTCACCTCTCAGCTCCACTGCCCATAATGCTGCCTGTGTACAAGTAAGCAAGCTCTGCTGCCACCTCCCTTGCCATCACTTTTGACAAAGAAGCTGCTTCCCTGGAGGACTTTCCAGGTGCTTCTTCCCAAGCAGGTCCTTAAACCCATCACATTGTCCTCCAGGAGGAGGTCCCATTCCCAGGATGTGATTTGCTGTTAATTCCAGTGTCTGAACACACACTGTCATAATAGGGGCTCCAGGAAAGCTCGGGGGGGACTCTTGATGAGGGAGGGGAGCCATAGGACAAGGAGGAAGGGTTTGACACTGACAGAGGGGAGATGGAGCTGAGATGTGGGGAAGAAGCTCTTTGGTGTGAGGGTGGTGAGAGCCTGGCCCAGGTTGCCCTGAGAAGCTGTGGCTGCCCCATCCCTGGAGGAGTTCAAGGCCAGGTTGGAGGGGGCTTGGAGCCACCTGGGCTGGTGGGAGGTGTCCCTGCCCAGGGCAGGGGGTGGCACTGGGTGGCCCTTTAAAGGTTCCTTCCAACCCAAACCATTCATTGATTCTCTGATAATGTTCAATGTGCTCTTTGTTCCTTCCAGCCCCAAGTGCTGAGCCCAGGAGTTGGTGCACTTGCCCTCACAGGACGTGACAGGGTGGTGCTGAGGAAACAGTTTTTGTAGCTTCTGGGAGAAAGAGACTTTAAATGCCATGGGCTGAGTTTTTAGATGTGTAAGAGCAGTCCCTCGCTGGAACAGGCTACTTAGAGCAGAGAGCTTTTGCTGCATGCTCCTCGTTCCTGCCTTAGCAGAAGGGCCCTGTAGCAGCAGGAGCTCCTGGAGGTCGGTGTCTGGCTGCATTTGTTTGGTCCTGTTTGGGCAGGAGACATCAGTCAAGGTGTGCTCTGAGGAACCCCTCCAGCCTGCACATACAGCCTGCTCCTGCCCTCAGGAGGTGGCTTTGCTATCTCAGCTTGCACTGAGTACAGAAAGCCAGTTTATGGTTTTAATTCTACATCAATAAAGCCTCGAATGGCTCGACTGCAGCCAGTAGGTCAGGGGAAAACAGCAGTGAGCTACAGCTACGTTCTTGCATGTTTACTGGAAAAAGTAGTGAAGCTCTTGCCTGCTTACAGTGTGTGGTGATACCATGAGTTTGTGTGGTGGCACCAAGTAAACTGGTGTAAATCCCAGTGCTGTGTTACTGCAGGACTTGTGTAGCACAGGAACAGCGAGCGCTTCCAGATCGTCTTTATTTCCCTTCGTGAGGCCTCGATTGTTTTTTTTTCCCCTGCAGGTGGTGGCAGCTGCCCTACTACTGGTTTGGGATAAAACTCTATGACATGGTGGCTGGGAGTCAGTGCCTGAAAAGCAGCTACGTCCTGAGCAAGTCCCGAGCCCTGGAGCTCTTCCCCATGCTGCGCAAGGACGAGCTGGTCGGAGCCATTGTCTACTACGACGGTACCGTGTCTCTCTCAGCCTGGGGCTGCCTTCTGGGGGGGGACACACAAATATGCAACTGTAGATCCTGTGCATCGCCTTTTAAAGGGAAGAGCAACAACTTGAGGGACTCAGCTTGCAGCCTGAGCGTTAATTTGGTAGATAAATGATGTTTTTCACAACAGTAACGGGATGCAGGAGGGAATGTATTTGGTTTCGTGGCTGGTGGTGGGTGTAGTGATACGGGACAGCACTCCAGTGTCCTGGGGGTTCCCAGTGGCTTTCCAGCTGTTTTACTGCACTCTTCTCAGACCCAGTGTTTCTTCTGAGGTATCAGGAGTTGCAAAAATGGGATCATTGCAGTACTGTTAAATAGTTTGCTGTAACGCTTTCAGTGCCCACGTAACTTCATAGAATCCTAGAACCATCCAGGTTGGAAGAGACCCTTGGGATCATCCAGTCCAACCATCAGCCCCACTCTACAAGTTCTCCCCTACACCAGATCCCTCAACACCACATCTCAACGACTCTGAAACACAGTCAGGAATGGGGACTCCACCCCCTCCCTGGGCAGCCCAGTCCAGGCTCTGACCACTCTTGCTGGGAAGAATTCTTGCCTCATGGCCAGCCTAACCCTACCCTGCTGCAGCTTGCAGCCATTCCCTCTCCTTCTATCACTAACTGCCCATGAGAAGAGCCCAGCCCCAACCTCTCCACAATGTCCTGTCCAGCAGCTGTAGAGAGTGATGAGGTCTCCCCTCAGCTTCCTCTTCCTCCAACTCAACACTCCCAGCTCCCTCAATGGCTCCTCAGAAGATTTCTTCTCCAGGCCCTTCCCCAGCTCCATGTCCCTCCTCTGCACTCGCTTCAGCCCCTCCAGATCTCTCTTGTGCTGAGGTGCCCAGAACTGGACATACAAGCCATGATGCTCTTGGCCTTCTTGGCCACCTGGGCACACTGCTGGCTCATGTTCAGCCCCTTGTCACCCAGCAGCCCCAGGTCCTTTTCTGCCAGGCAGCTCCAGCCACACTGCCCCAAGCCTGTAGCCATCCATGGGGTTGGTGTGGCCCAGGGCAGGACCTGGCACTTGGCCTCGTTGAAGGCCATGCCATTAACATTGGCCCATCTATCCAGTCTATCCCAGTCCCTCTGCAGAGCATCCCTGCCCTCAAGCAGACCAACACTCCCACCTCACTTGGTGTCATCTCTATGACCCGGGTCCTGGCTGTGGTTCTTGCACGGGGTGGGATGAGGCTGGATCAGTTACCAGTCGTGTCACCAGTAAAATGGGTCGCTCTGCAAAGAGTGTTTATTGTCATCAAATAGCCCAGATCACTATAAGACGTGGTTTCTGTTAAAAGCCCTTTAAAGAAAGGGTTATAAATTCCTGGCAGGGACAGTGCCTCCAGCTGGAGCTAATTAACATGTTGTACTGGCTACTTTAGAGAGAATCAATTGTGTAGAATCAGTGTCTGAGTGGGGGTGAACAAAGGTGGTCTCTGCCAGGCTTTGGTGTTTGCAGTGAGACCTTTCCGGTGGTTTTGCCCCGGTGGGTGGCACACGGCTGGCACTGAGGCATTGCTGTTGTCCCAGGAGGTGCCACTGTGGGTCTTCTCAGCAAAGAACTCCTCGCTGCTGTCTCCATCCCCTCGGTCTCTGCAGATAGGCAAGGCCTCCTGACACAAAACCAGGGACGGCTTAGCTGGCTGATTTGACAAGTGACTGCCTAGAAACCTTGTTTGTGCAGAGATTTACAAAACACCAAACTTGTACCAGTGCTGCCAGCTGGCCCCTGGGGTGCTGGAGCCTGGGGCCCAGGGCCTGCTGTCAGAGCTGCTCTCCTGGTGCCCTGGGTTGTGGTGGTGCATCGAGAGGATGGAATGTTTCCTCTTGGCACCAGACATTGCGCCGTTTCATGGTGTGTTTTGAGCAAGACCCGTGTTCCCCCTTCTCCAGTCCTCTTCTGCTTCCCCTCCCAGACAGACAGTTTGGGCAAAACTCTCGTAGTGTGGGGTAATAGTGAACTGTCCTGTGTGTTCAGGGGATGGTGGAAAGCTGTGGATTTGTTGCAGCCCTGGAGGACCCTCCAAAGAACAAATGCCTCCAGTGCTGATTGCCTCAGTACTGGTGGAGTTCCAGTTAGTTTGTACCTGAAGATGCAGTTTGTGACCTTTCAGCAGCCAGAAGGGTCTTCACAGAAGGGATTCTAGAGGTAGTTCTTGTCCATTTTCAGAACTGCATTTGCACTACTCATCGGGGTCTCAGCAGGGGCTTTTGTACTGGGGGAAGCAGGGGGGGACTCGGGACACTCACTGGGCTCAGACAGTGTTTATGAGGCCTCTGGCCAAAGCCTGTGTTGGTAGTTGCAGGCTGTCTCACACAGAGCCCAGGAGAATTTAAAATAAACCCAGGTGTGTCTGTTTGTGGGGGAATATGTCTGTGTAGGTTCTGATTTGGGAGTAGGGTGAGATTTAAGTAGAAATTACATCCCTCCTTCATCTCCAGTGGAGCCTGCATCTTCCCCGTCTTGTTTTTAAGGTCTAAAGGAAACAAGAGGTTGTTTAGAAGCAGCATTTTTACGGATTGTGTGGTGGGCTTTGTGTGCTGTAACGAGAGCTGCTGTAAATAGTGTGCAGAGAAGTCATTCAGATTGAGATTCTCGATACCATCAGCTAGCCCTTAGACTGTTTGAAAGGATCCCAGGAGCACGCCAGGAGAACGAAGTGGTTCTCTTCACTGTAATTACACTTCTCATAAGAGCACTGTAACTTGAAATCTATTTATAATCTGCTTTTTTTTTCCTGATGAAATAGACAGATTGGGCGCATGGCAGCTATTCAGCACTCCAGCCTTCTACAGGCCCCCTTTCAGAAGAGCCTCAAAATCAGCCTTCCAGCTTCTTGGCCGAATAACTGTTTTAAGCAGCGTTGCAATAGATAAAGATACAGCTCTCCTACACCCTGTGGCCCTTTTAGTGGGAAACACCAGGGAGCTGCAGAGTGCCCAGCCCTGGGTGAGGAGAGGTGTCTGTTGGCCTTGCCCTCCCAGCTGATGGGAAACCCCCCACTCTCTGAGTTTCGCAGACAAAGCAGCGTAGAATGGGGAAAAAGATAAAAAAAAGGCAACACACAGAGTATTGCAGAGTGGTGTGATGGAGAAAGAGGAGTGTTTCCATCCCTGCAGGGTCTGTGCACTCGGGTAAGTGCCCTCCTTGGGAACAGCACAGACCCGTTTGGTGAGAGAGAGCAAAAGTATAGCTTGAGTTCTGCTGCCAGTGGCACTGCCAGTCCCCGCTGGGCACCTGCCCTGGCTCTGCTCTCCTTGTAAGGCTGCAGCTCGGTTACCCACACGGCTCTGCAGAGTTTAAACAATTTAGATTTTCACTTTGCAGTCAAAGAATGGAACAAACTCGGAAGGCTCCAGCAAGCCCCTCTCTTCTGCAGGGATGCAGTGGTTCTGAAGGACTGAAGTGTCTGGTCTGTGGGTCCCGAGTGTACGTTTGGGCTCTCTGAGGCTGCAGCTCATCCAGAAGGAAATCTTTCCCCCTGCAACCTTAGAGCAGTTCTTCCCGGGCGGGTTCTGCGGCTCGGACGCTGTCTGCAGTGACTCCTCTGTGGGTCAGCCTACAGCCTGCCGTGCAGGTGGGCTCGCCCTCTGCTCTGACACACTAATTACTTTATCCTCATCAGTTTGCCTGCCTTCTGGCCGCAGTCAGAAATGTTTTAAGTGGTGTCATTTCAGCAAGCCCCCTTCAGATCTGGTGTGGGAATGTTAATGGTACGCTCTCCTGCCCTCGGTCTGGAGGAACGGAGGGCGAAAGGGAGAGGGAGTTGAAGTAGAGAAAGGGAAGATAAGGTTGAATTAAACTCCTTTTAGAAGGATTAGTCACAAAACAGAGCTTTAAACAATGCTGGGGAGTATGTGTATATGTCTTAAAGTAGGGCGTAGCTTTATCTCCTCTGTCTATCCCATCTCCATCTTCCCTAAGTAAGGAATACATAAATTGGCATTTTAAGAACAGCCTTTCTTACCCGCTTTTGTGGCAATTAAATGCAGTTTTATCTTGTCTTCTTGCTCTTCTCTCCCCCTGTCTCTCTCCCAGTGTGTGTCTGTAGCTCATCGTACCACCCTCCAGCCGCCTCTCGCTGGGTCTCGCCCCAAAGGCCCCGGTTACAGCCCTTGGTTTGGAGGGCTGCTTTTTGGGGTGACGCGTGCCCGTGCTGGTGGGAGCCTTCTCTGGCCAGGGAGCCACGAGGAGGGCCCTTTTGTCTGCTGCTACTGATTGTTGACCCAGCTCGTGGCACGCCAGGTCAGCCGGTGCTCGGGAACAGGCTGGGTTCTGCGACGCTGCTGCCGGGGCGCTCTTAATCACTTCAGGGCCGGTTTTATTTAAATTGTTTATACAGGGGGGAAAAAAAATAAATAAAAAAAGAGATGGTAGATTCTAAACGTTGGAAGTACCAGCAAGAGCAAACCAGAGCCTTTCCCAGGGGCTATTCTTGCTCGGTGTGAGCAGCAGGAAACTCGAGCATATGTTGGATGTTAGCCTGGGTGTATACAACGTGTCCTACTTATTCAGGGCTTCCTTTGAAGCCGCAGCTCACAAGTTTGTTTCTTAGGGGTACATGTCAGACCGCATTTAGCATCCCTTGCCGTTAGGATACTCCTGAGCGGCAAAAAGGCAACGGGGTTTTTATTTTGGGGGGGGTTGGGGGGGGACAGGCGGCTGCTATCTGAGCAGCGACCTGTCACTTCCACTTAGGCAGCCCCGGGAAGAGGCAGGCGGAGAGGCCGGACCGAGGGCTGGCGTGGCAGCCGGCGCCATCCTACAGCCCTTTCAGCGCAGGAATTAATCTGCCTTTAAATCCTACCTAGTTCCTTGATGTTTGGAAACGGGGGGGAAAACGTGATCCCGGCTGGCCAGAGGGATTTTAGGGATTCAGAGCCTTCAGGGATCGCGGGTGGCCCGTGTCTTTTCAGGAGGGGCTGTTTCCCCTCTCCCTGGGTGCTCGCGCAGCGTGGGGTTCACGTGTTTTGCCTCGCCAGGTGAGCCCCTGGGAGGGGAAGGAGGATGTGCATTCTGGAATCAGTCAGGAATTTCAGGTATTTAGGGCTTTGTTGACCCCCCCTCCTTGAACTCGTGGCTGTTTTCTGGAAGCAGGAATGAACAGGTACCTGGTGGGTAATGTCCTCCTCTCCCGTCTCCGTTGCTGCCATCGAAGTTCTTGCTCTTAACTTCTTGCATCCCCACTCTTTTTTCGGTATGTTCTCTCCTGGAATATTTAATGGGGAGGTTACTTCAAGGTAGAAGAGGAAGCTTCAGCAGAGGGTTTAGCTCTCCTTGTTTCCAGCAAACCCCGTGAGAAATCCTTCCCAGGCACACGCAGACACAGACCCGCGCACGCGAAAATCAATGCAAAAGAGTAGGGCATTCATTAAGCTGTCAAAAATGGAATAAATGCCTTCTTTTTTTTTTTATTTTTTTTATTTTTATTTAGGCTCTTGTAGCTATTTTTCCTAGTGTTTGAGTGTGTCCTGAATTATGAAACGTTATGGCTTTATAATTCATATTTGACAAATGACTATTTGGAGCCTGTTGAGCGGGGAAGGGGGCGCAGACAACAGGATGGCTTGGGTTTGGGGTTTTTCTTTCCTCCCCAGGGTATAAAATCTCTTTGATGGTCTGTCACAGAAGAGGCTTTCTGTAGGAGGAGTAGGCCGTGTTCCTGGGTGCTTCGAAGGCTGAAGGTGGGTGAGGGAGGCAGCCTGGCAGGCGCAGTAACTACTGCCTGCATTCCCTGTGTCCCGGCGTTTGTCCCGTGCCCCCTGTAAGGGGAAACCCTGCTCTGCAGGGCAGGCATCACCCACCCGCTGCCTCCAGTTTGGAAAGACCTGTACTGGGGAGTGCAAGGCTGGCTGAGTGTGTAAGAACCCACAGGATTTTGGGGGGCAGCGTTAGAACAGGGGGGGGAGCGGTTCCCACCGGCCCTTCCCGGGTGAGATCGGCGGTGTCTCTGCCTCCCCCTCCGCAGCCCTCTGCTCCCTCCATCGCCCCAAAACGCTTTGGGTCTTTAACCCACTTCTGCCTCTGTCACAGGGTGACGGGAGCGTCCCCGCGGCAGCTTGTCCCCGTGGGGAGGGGACGGAGCATCCCGGCGCTCCCTGTCCCTCGGCCGCCGGCGTGTG